>JAIPRL010002451.1:0-59752 GCA_025469235.1 Pemphigus obesinymphae | reverse complement strand
TTTTTTAGTAAATGTATATTATTACGAAACAATATTACCAGCGTAGGACTATTTTGAAATTTCAATTATGAGCATAGCAATGAATGTATTGGTTTTACAATAATACGTTTTATTTTGTTGGTTTTTTATATTTTTTATTAATTATATTTATAATATAGTATTATTTCGAAAAAAATATTTAATATTTGTTATATTTTGTTTATCTTTACTTGTTACAATTTTTTTTAAAGATATTCGATGTTATTTTAGGAGATGTGTATTTGTTATCATGCTTTATTTCATGTAAAGCAGATTTATACTAATTAATTAGTTATCTTATTACATTTATCAAAAAAAAGTATAATATTTATATAGAGAAAAATATTTATGTTAGTGTAATATAATATAGTATCAGTTCTTAAAGTGGAAAAAAATTCCAAAGGGGATTAATGTCCCCATATAGTCTTAAGCGTTCCACAATTCCATACATTATATATCATTATAATATGTACCTATATACCTACATACAGTTAATTTTTAATTGTTATAGAGGACGCTTTTTAACTACCGTCAGAGGTAAGGTGACTGAGTCCACCTCCACTTAAACCCCTGTATAGGTACTAGACATACCTACCAATGATTTTGTTATATTGTGTTCATCTTCACTAGCACAGATTTCTATACAATTTGATGTCATTGATTCATGTACACTGGCACATTTAATTTCATGCAATCCAGATTTATCCTAATTTCAATTAACATATCTTATAATATTAATGAAACTAACAATTTATTCAGATGATTAAAATATTATAATTGTATTGAAAGTAAAAACAACTATTTAAATACTCATAAATTATAATAGTTAAAAATAAAAAAATCCCATGTATTCAAATTTTAATCTAGGCATAAAGTCTGTTATAGACGTGTATACTTTACTTTGATTGAAAAAAAAAATGAATTAATACTACTAAAACTTACTGTACAGTGTCTATTTGTAATCGGGCATTCTTTTGTTTAGCTACGGCAGCTGCGGATGTAAATGGATTTTCGGGTGTTCCAAAATGCTTGACCGAAATGTTTTTACCGGCATGATGTTTAATTTCATATCTCGTCTTATAATCGTTGTAAAATTGAGTCAAACACTCAACTTTTATTCTTTTTCTTTTTTTATTTTTATCCATCTTTAGATAATCAATCAAGTATTACTTACCACTTTTTAAAACACAAAGTCAACTGTTAATAAATCAATAAACACAACTGATAATTTAATTAAACATTTAAAAAAAAAAAAACAAAAACTGGCTTATATTATGATAACCCAACTGATGGGAAATTAACTAGGTAGGTATCAATGTCGTGTATTATTCTGAAATATATAGAATATTCTGTGGTATTATCAATGTCGTTTATCACTACTTTATATTATTATTTATTGTAGATAATAAACGAAATACCATAGAATACCTACTCTGTGCAAACCATAGAACAAAGTGTAGGTATAACGAAAAATTATGTTTTTGTTAACAAGGCAACTTTATACACTATACTTATAATAATATAGTTTTATCACGACTTTATGCTTATGAAGGTTATGAAGGTTGAACAAAAATGTTATCAAATTATTGAAAAAAATCTATTTTATCCTATGACAAAATGTCATTGTTTTATGTAATAATTGCTGACTTGATGTCAAAGTTTCAAATTTGCCGACAAAAAGTACTAAAAGTTCATGGTTTGGATGCTACACCCCCCCTCCCCCCACACTAATTCCGGCCCTGTATATATATATAAGAGTAGGTAAGTACCTATATAATATACTAACTACACTGTAATGCGTATACGGTTGTTTTTTAAGGAACGATTTCACTTGTTACAAGTTTTTGTCCTAGTGTTCTGCCAGAAATGGATTTCAATAAAGGATGCATCATGTTGTCCACAATGTTCGTTTGTATTAAACCAACAACCGGAACTATTCGATTACGAATAAAATAATATAAACGCGCCGTATATAGACGAGTTAACTGCTGGCGCATAAAATACAGCCTAATCACGATGCAGTGGCGTTGCTATCGTAGGGGGCAACAAGGGCAACTACCCCTGGGCTCCGAACTCCTAAGGGCGGTAAATTTTTGTATCTCCTCTTTTCCTCTAATCCAAGGTCGTAGGTTTTTTTTTTTTGATTATTTGTTGTTTTTAAAATCAGTTTCTCGATTTCCATGGAAATGTATACAAATGACCTGTTTTTGCTTATTTTAGGAACCGCAAATATTTGAGTTGGCATCAGGACGGTTCAACTTATAGCTACGCCACTCTCATCTCTGCTCTATAAAATCTAGAACGATAACATAAAACGTTTTAAAATTAAATATCCTTTCATCAATTCTGTGTGATACGAGGACATATCTCTAAGAAAGTGTTAGAAAATTTTATGAAGAGTATTTCTATTAGATTTTATTCATAGGACCTCTTAAGAATAAACCTAATTTTTCCAAAAACCTAAAAATAGTTAACGTAATTTTAGTCAAATCTACAGATTTCTATCAGAATTCGAGTTTAAACCATTCTTTGTTTATATAATAATGAGTATAATAATACTAATTATAAGAATATCGTGAAAAATAATAGTACATGAATCTCGAGTGAATTTGCTACAGAACATGATTCTAAAGAATATTGTTTAGGAAATTTATTCTTTTTTTTCGTACCTACAATTTTGTGCTTTGTGAGCCGTTCGTGCTCATTAGTGTTGGTAACCCGTATCAAAAGTATACGGGGAACCATTATACGGAATCACGTGAACATGTCAGTCAATTTTTTTACCTAACCATCAGAACGTTGCAATATAAGTAAATAAATTTTAATTTTCAAAAAAATATTTGAATTTTCCATAACATTTACAAGGGAATGCACTTTTAAAAATCCTTGTTATTGAATTAGATCTTTGTGTTCAAACACATACAATTTTACTTCATCGAAACAACTATATATATATATTCATCGATTTTCTTATTTCCCAGACACTAATAACAATCCTCTTTCCATTTCTAGACGCGTCTCTGCTCACATAATATGTTATAATTGAAATTATTGAGCTGCATTTTCTTCGAAACTCTGATACACTACAAAATTATAGTACCTACTGTGCACTGTAAAACTTTAGCAGATTAAGATGTACCGCGTAATAATAGCATATCTATACCGAACTTTGCAGTAAGTAGTAAGTACATAATAATATCGTAGAAAATAATTAATTTATATAATAATACGTCGTGTTGTTATACTGTGCTTGTTTTACCTACGTATTTCTTTCGAACCCCGTAAACGTCATAATGGATCGGGCCGAGTGAAAACTGAAAAGTTTTAACATTTTCGTCTCATCGTCGGAGAAAAAAAAATAGGTACTCAAAATAAGAATATTTTTCCGACGAAGTGCCACATATACATTAAGAACATTCTTTCGTTGAAACGAGCGAATGTATATTTTTATATAATGGTTACTAAATAATAAATGTACGACCGTTTCAACTGTGTATGATACATAATATATATGTAGGTACTCTATGAATTAAGCTACGTCTACCTATCCCGTTATTTTTTTTGTTTTTCATAACAGAACGAACAAAAAATATGTTTATTTAATGAATACGGAATAATGTAGAACATGTTAGCTAATTTATTACAAAAAAAAAAAAAAAAAAATCCTATCGCGATCTTTTGTCTAAATTAATAGAAAGTAATGTTTTTTTTTTTTTTTTTGTGGAACGCATTTGCTTAAATTTGTTGAATTTCATGCTATAAACACGTGCCCATTTTCGTAATATATATAGCTTGCAAGTTGGTTCTAATTAACAACAGACAAAAATATAATGAAAAATAAATAGAAATTTTTTAATCATGCGGTAGTTGATTTACGCGATTAAACGTGTAGAATTAATGTAAAATAGCCATAATGCCGTATTTTTATATTCGAAATTATGTCAATTATCCATATGGTAAACAATAAACACGTTAATTTTTTTTTAATACTCAGTTTAGTTTAATTATTTATTATAGTTAAAAGTCAATCTAAATTTTCTACTAATTTAATGCAATTTTTAACTATAATAAGTTATAAAATATATAGGTTGGCAGACTTTGGAATGAACCATTTTTAATTCAATTTATGTTTTAGAATCAACTTTTTTGAGTTTATTTCATATTTTCAACTAACTCAATTTTAGTAGTTTAAATAATATTAATAATTAATTTTATATTATACTATTATAATTATGATTTTTCCCACACAATTTTACAAATTATATTATTTTAGGGCGAACTCGAAAATATTAAAATACACATTTCGAATGATTTTAAAATAATGTTCAACTCTTTTAGAGTGAGCATGTGCAACACAATTTGCATGTTTATCGAAACAAGATTTCGTTGTGGTTAATATTTTTGTAGTAATTTTTTTTTTCACTTGTTCTAAATCCAAAATTGATTAATTTACAACTGTATACAAATATTGACTATTTTAAAATTTAAAACAGCTGTAACTTGGTAAGTTTTCGTTTTAAGACAATACCTTGTATAAAAAAACATTACTACATCAGTTTAAAAATAGAAAATCAGTTATAAAAAGCTGATTTACATAAATTTTGTTCAACAAAAAATATTAACCGGCAAAAAAAAAATGTTTATATTTTAAATTTCAAACAGTTATAATTTGAAATTTTTCTGTTAATTTATTAGGATAGAAAAACAATTTTCAGTCATTTTGGTGTATAAATCATTGTTGTAAACCCAAAATCGATCGAGCTGCTGAAACAGCCATTTAAAATTTCATAATAATCGATATTTGACATTTTCAAACAACTGGAAATCGGTCGATTTTGGATTTAGAAAAAAAGTCGACGAAAGAAAAATCTTGTGTCCGAAATAGAGGTTATATCATTTAAAAAAAATGTTATCATTGTAAAAATCGTTTTATACGTACGTACTCTGAAAGGGTTTAACGTTTTGAAATCATCCGAAAATATCTATTTAAATATTTCCTAGCGCTTCCTGAAAACCACAATTTCAATCCAAGGACACATATGGATAGAAATATGTAATGTTACCTAAGAACAAAATGTGAGCACACTGTATAGGTTATATAGATTTTTATCTTTTTAAACAAAATCAATATCGTCACTCTAAACGCAATTTATACGTAAAATAACAATTATGATTTTCCGTTATTCAATGATACAATATGTACCTATAGTTATATAATATGTATATATATATATATATATAGGTAATAGCGAAGGAAATATTTTTTTGCGTAGGTTTTAGTTTTTGTCATCAGACGATTGTAAATTACATATTATTACTATTATAGGCGGTTTACGGCATAATGTGCGCACGTATGGGGTTGGAATAAAAATAATTGAAAAAAAAAAAAAAAACTGTGTGAAATAATCGGTTAAAAAATCCGTAGAACCCGTCAGCGGTGTACGGCAAACTGCAGTCGGGCGTTCGGCCTCCCCCCGCGCGACAGATATAGTAAGTACATAAAAAGGCGAGAGGCATTTCACGCCTCTCGCCGAGGGTTTTGTCTGAATTTTTTTGTTGTTTTTCTCATAACCATCATACTATACCGCGGTATGTATTGTAATAATATGTAACGTGTTTATTATTTTTCCGTCGGGGTTTCGTCGACACACCCAAGAAAAACATTGGACAAAAACGCCGAAAACATAATGCATTATAGGTACACTGTCGCCGGATTGTGTATATATAAAATGACGTAATACACTGCGATTCAAATTTCACCCACCCCATCGACGGCGAAGGAGGTAGAGGCGGTGGCGACGACGTTATCGTGTATGTGACGATATGGGAGGACTCGTTTTTATCCGTACTATATAGGGATCCGAGTCGTTTTTCGGGGAAGGAGGGAATAACCGCAAGCCGGATAAAAAAATAATACCCACCGCGAGTCTTTTACATTGTGGTTTTAGCCTTTGATCTCTTTTTGGAAATCTTATCGGTTTCCATTTCTCGAAGATCTCCTCGGTCCATCATCGAGCACCGTACACCTTTTATACCTGCGCACATAATAATAATAATGATGATGATGATAATAATAATGACGATAATAATGATATCCCATTCAACCGTCCGCCCATCGGTGCTCCTTGTTTCACCGGCCGTATTGAAACGGCTCGCCTATCATTACGGGGCATCTAATGTTTTTGTTGTCCTCGACGTCCCTTTATGACAATTTTAAATAATATAATATATACATACGTACATCATGTATAGGTAAGTATATATATATTTTTTTTTTCGGTCTTCGAATGCGGTGTGCAATGTGCGGTTGTGTGTCATCTGCCGCGCTCGATTTCGGATCGGTGAAAAAAAAAAAAATAAAAATAAAAATCCGTCGTCTCTCCTTTTGTTGCCCGGAGACTTGCGGCGTTTTGTCTGATATATACGCGCGACATCGCGGTTTCCGCTTTGCTAACGGGCCACAATGCGCGCACGGCATCGTCATAATATCATCTGCCCGCGGGAATTCTTTAGCCGAGACCTCCCCTCCCCCTCCACCCGTTAAACAATACTTACTGGGGGTACATTTTGTGTGTTTTTCCATTATTTTTTTTTTTTTTTTTTTGGCCCCGAACAATCGGTGGCCGATCGTGGCGTCCCGATACCCGGGGTTCTTCTCCTCGACACGGTGGTTTTTATTTTTTTTTTCCAAACATTGTCACGCACATATTGCGCTATAGGTCCGTAGGTACTTCGTCTCCCGACTATAGTCATATTGTGCTGCACAGTCCACCACACTCATCTTTAGACAGTTTCCTCTATTCTTAGCCACGTTATTACGCCAGCCATAGCCGAAAAATTTTCATTTTCATTCACTTACAAACGCGTTAGAAACAGAAAACAAATTATACACCGATAATAACATTGTCTAGCGACCGACGGAGTGGATTTGTGATTTATGCGTTTTTACGCTTTTCACGAGCTGTTATAAGATAACGATTTTTTGATTGTTTGATTTTTTTTTTTTTTTTTTTACAGCTCGTGAAACGTGGAAAAATGCATATATCAAAAATCAGCTCCATCTGCAGTGGCTATAGATAATGTAATTCTTTATAATTTATTTTTTCCATCATCTTTTTACAATTATAGTTGATAAAAATTAAAAATGCCATTCATTTTCGAATTTAAGCCTCAGAATTCAAACCGAAATGATAAAATTAACAACTTTGTTTTACAACCATGGTCAAAATGTCTGAACTCTGAAGGGTCGATCTATTTTTGTAGGCCTATTTTTCTGTAAAATATATAATGTGTTTTTGCAATTTATCCATGGATAAATTATTTATTATTATTTATTTTATATTGCTTAGATAAATTTAATATTTATTTAAAAATAACTCATGCTCAATATAAATGTATCTATTATAATCATGGCCGGATGGGGAGGGGATAATTATATTTGTAAATATCGAGATATTTTTTTTAATATTAAATACTTATTTGGTTACCAACTTTTTCTAATACATATAAGTAATATATTTGTCTCCAAAATAATGTAGGTGATGTACATTATATATCTATATAAATTATACAAATATATAAAACTACAACCATATATAGGTAATACAAAATTCGAAAGAATTGAAAAACAAATGAAAAATAAAACAATAAACACAATAGTTATCCGGAAGTCGAAATTAATCAACAGTATAATTGAACAAATATTTGTCAATTATCTTAAACTGACGGAATGAATTGTAAAATCGAAATCTAGAACAAAATCAGGTCATTGGTAAATTACTGAATTATTACAAACTATTGGAAATATTTCAGTTCACACGACAGCTATATTGTACATATTTTGTACAAATATTAAAATACAGACTATAAATCATTTTGTTATTTACATATATTAACTTAGTCGAATGACTATAAAAATGAACGATTAAAAGTCAAGTTAAGTGAATAATAATTTAAACGTATTAAGTTCATTAGTTAACGAACAAATTAATTAACTGGTCAATATACCCATCTTTGAAAAGTTATAATCAATATTTTACTAACTATTATCAATGATAAAAACAACTGATGCATTTTTAGAAATATCACACCATTTGTATAGAATGAAAATAATAATGAAATTCATTTAGAACTTAGAAAATGTTTTTTTTTCTTTCAATGTTCAATTAATTTAACGTGAATAATAATTTATTATATTATATTTAATATATTTTGAAGTGGTGTAGAAATATTAGTTGGCGTGAATTAAAAAAAAAATGCATTTTATACTTTCACTAAATTGCTTGGCTATATAACATCCAATAAAGTGTAATCATTAGCTCTAACACCTGACTGATTACTCGGTTTCGAGATGACTAACACGACTGTCTGGAGTCTAGACAATCACTTGGTCAGTGATAACGGACCGTTATGGCTTTTATAATTTAGCATCCGTATATTATATAATACTGTTTAATATTATAAGTTTGTCTTTGAAAGTCATCTAATTGCCCTCTGCTGCAGTATATTGTCATTTGTTAGACATAATTAGACGTTTATATTTTTGGAGAGAAGTAAGTCCAAGTTTGGCAGTTAAAAATTAAGGCCATAATAATAATATAGCTAACTTTGTATTCAATTTCCACTTTATTAACTTTAAAATTTAATAATTACAAAAGTTTATACTTTCTAATAATATTCTAATTAGACCACAGTGCATCCGACACTCTGACCGAAAACATGATTATATATATATATACTCTACAATGAGTGTAAAATTCATGGGGCCGTGTAGAATTCAAACTACGATTTTTTGTTTAAAATTTTCACTGTGCATAACTATGTAATATTGCAAGAGTAGTTTTCTACTGTAGAGTAATATATATATATATATACATTATACGTACCAGCTATATAATATACTACATTATGTATATATTTATTTTTCAGTGTTTACGGTTAATATTAAACAGAAAACTTTTAATTTTATCACGGGAATGGAAATTTTTCATTTTGAAATGGAAAGTTAATAAGCCCACTTTTTAAAGACCTATAACGTGTAAACGCTAGCAGCCTTTTAACATCTTCAAAACTTTTAAAGCCACCGTTGCTTAAGGTGTCATTTAACACTTGATTTTTCGTCGAGAATAATCTAAAAAGTATCTTTTGCACAATAAACTCACTTTCAAAATGTTTATAATTAAACATCGTAGTCGGCTCGTTGAATACTAATAATGCTTACTTATCGCAACTATTTATTATTAAATACTTTATTGATCATAATATATCGCAGAATCTATTTTAGTGTGTACTACGACAAAAAGTATGCAATACAAATAAAATGCAAATGTGCAGTACAAATTAAAAAAGTGTATAGTAATTCACAGTTAGTGAAAAAAATTTTATTTTATTTTTTCTTATTTGAAATTTTGAAAGTGAATTTATCAATTTCTGGGGGAAAATTAATTTTATTTTTAGGAAATTATAAATTAAGGAATAGAGCTCACATTTTAACAACTTTCTCACCGAAATTAAAAATTTCAAATTTTCCTTTATGTGCAGTACGAATTATTTTCTAAAATAGGGGCTGATATACTGGTAAATAATCAATCAATATGTATGGTAAAATCAATCGACATTTAATTGTATTCAAATTGAACATTTGCATGGGTAATAATATTTCAAATAAATATACGTTTATAAAACACATATAATTCAGCAAAATATAACGAGAGAACATCAACGTTATAAAGTTATTCTACCTGACCCATAAAAAATATTATACGTAATAATTCATTAATGGCACATTTTTCACTGGTACAAAAAGCGAGTTAGATTAATTTGTTTGTGCAAAAAAGTTCAGAAAAATACATTCTAGTTAATTATAATAATAATACGTCATCGCCATGGAATATGAAATGCGTACAGATATATTTTATGTAATTATAATAAATAAATACGATTTAAAATCGCATTTTTCAAGTATAGGACATATATAGGCACTGTTGCGAAAATTGTGTGCTTGAGTTAGGTATACCATCCTATAGACGGGGGAGTATAACAACCATTCTTTTTTTACAGTTATAAAACTTCTATAGAAATGATTTTCGTTTTTTTATAATATTATTCGTATAATTTTACGCGGAATAGTGAATTTGTTTTTGGTTTATATATTATAATGTCGTCAAGGAAATGTTTACAAACAGTGGCGGAAAACGACAGACGATTTAACCGAACTGATTAAGGACGTGTCAGCCTCAAAATGCGCAGTGTTTTCTGAAGAAATGTGCTCGACGACCATATATTACATAATTTGTATATGTATAACGTCCGGAACAATTTGCTACGATAAAATGTTTTTCCATAGTGACCGTAATTTTAATTGGACTATAAAATATATAAAATATATACGAGCACGCTCGTCTCATAATGTCAAACGACATTTATTAAGATTTTTAAATTTTGATGGAACGATTTTTATGTTCATCAATATTGATCGTTTTACGAATATTATTTTATTAAAATACATTTTTATGTTAGAATTTAATCAAAAAATCGTTTGTTAGCACATCGCAACGATGCCACAGGAAAAGTTTACATTTTAAATGTCGAAAACTATTACAAATAAATTATAATTTCCGTCAGTATATTTAATATAGATACTGCATGCAAGACTTAAAATTATTTTACTACAATAATGATACGTTATATTATAATTCATACATTATTACATTATTACATTCATTCCACAATTACCTACATAGAACAATATATTTCTATGTCCGCTATTCGAATGTATTTTATACATTTTTATACAATTTAAGAACATTTGAGAGAAAATAATCGTTTATATAAATAATCGTTTTAACTTTTAAGTATTACGTTTATAAAATTGTATGAATCTACAGTATAAGAGCTTCATTGCAATATTTATTTAATTTTGTCTAATTCACAGAAAGTTTGCCAAAACAGATGACTAACAGGTAATTTGGATCGTATCTATATAATATCTAACTTAATATTGGACCATCGACCGTTGACCAATGCATACATTTATCTGGGTAATATTCCGGTATATTAGATATCTCATATTTCATATTAAGGACCATTCCTCTTAATGTTTTAAGATAGAATTATGATCACCTGATATAGATTGAAGATAATATTACATAAATAAAATGGAAATTCTAATATTATATAAAACAGTCAATAAAATTTAATTCAATTAAACAGGTTTTAAAATTTAAATTTCTGAAAATATTTTAATCAAAACTTCTGTAATTGAGTTTCCAGTTAAAATTCACACCAAAACTCTTGTCGTTGTTTTAACGACATGCTTTTTTTCGTTTAATAAAAAAAAATTGTTAGTGTGATCATTATCAACCCAAAACATTTGCACATTGCTCGTGTTCGCTTTAGTTTATTTTATACATGTATATATAATATACAAATTGCATTCACTCAAATGTCCTTGAATAGCTTTCGGATAAGTACGTTGTCATGACGTATGTTTAATGTTGTAAAAACTTAAAAGGGACAACCATTTTTTACGACTATTATATAATATTATAATAATGAAATTTCAAAAAGTCGAGTGCGTATATAATGAATTTGAGTGCAAAACTGTGTTACGGAAGTTCCGTTTGGTATTAATAATTGTTTCGAAGACGCACGATATACATTTATATTATAAAAACGTTTATTTTATGGAGATAAAAGAACATATTTTATCAGTTTGTGGTTTTTAAAGCATTATTTTATTATTATATCTACTATACAAACACACTAAGTAGTATATCAGGCGCGTGTATTTACTAGGACTAAATGGAAGAAGTGGTTATAAAATTATATAACCTACCGGTTATATATTAAATAGTAAAAAATGGTACTTGTTTTATTTTAAACACAATTTTTGTTAAATATAATTAATACATCTTTTTTTTTTGGGAGTTATCGACCTTTATTGAAATAATTTTTATTTTACTGACGAAAAAAATAATAATAAATGTTGTGGATATATGTGATATTCTCTTTTATATATATATATATATATATACCTAAGTACTTACCTACATTTAAGTATTAATTTTTCAGTTAAGTTTATAACGATTTTGTAAAAAAAAAAAAAAAATACATATAAGTACATATTAATTATTATATACATTATAATATACTTACCGTATAGTTTAATAATTATAAGAGCAACACGTATCCGCCATTAGAAATAACATTAAAAACTCCTTTAAAGCCGGTGTAAATGAATATGTCGGTATATGGTATATAATAAATTATTTAACAACGTTGACAACTAGATTTCTATTCAAAAATTCTTTATACGTAAGTACGTGTACATTAAATTATAGCGTGCCAGACGTACGTATATTCTATAAATACGAGAGATTTTAAGGACACTATTTTTTTTATTCCTTAATAACACCGAAGGGTGTTAGAGATAAATTTTATACTAATAGATGTAGAATAAACATATAAAATTTCTAAAAAAAAAAAAAAAACATCCTTTATGGGCATGTTAACCACCGTAATAATAATAATAATAATAATACTATGCGGAGGATTTTAATGTTTTTAAGGATTTGTCGAATACAGTACCTACGCATATATAGTTTACCCAGGATTGTGCACAAAAGTCGTTAATGCGTGTTTAAAATGTTTCGTTATATAATAATTTAATGGTACTGCGACCAGAGGGCTTTCTTTCTAAAAATATCACCCTCTGTTTATATAGGTACGCGTTTCGTCTTACTAAAGAAAGGCTGTGGCCGGGTTGATATAGAAATCAAAACTGTACGCGCGCATTTTATGGGAAAAGTCTCAAGTAGGCCTACTCGTCGAGTATTTTTTTTTTTTTTTATTGTACGCTTTCGAATGAATAAAAATTCAAAACAATAACGATCGTGCTTTTTGGAAAAAAAAAAAAACAAACAAATGAAAAATACAACCCGTTCGAACAATGGCGCGCATGCATTGTTATTAATTGAAATCTAGCGAACGTAATTATTTATGCTCCGACTAATTTACGTGGAAAATCTTTCGTCGAAATTAACAATACAGTATTATCATTAATGATGACAAAAGGACAGTGAAATATATCGTATATGAACGTTTCCGCGGTATATAATTCGTACAATATACGCACGAAATGTGTAATAAAATTGAAGGGAAAACTTTGGAAATTATGCCAGTCGAGTTTGAAGATAAAATATATGTTATGTAAAATTCAAAATTGACAGAAAACAATAAACATACGTAACACGTTGAACGCTATAGGTAGTGCAGTTGTACATATAATATAAAAATAGGCATATATTATATATACATATTACTTATATATATATGTTACTCGAGTGATAAGAACTTTTAAAGTTTAAGAACAATAAAAACCAAAAAAAAACACTTCAGAGTATGCTACAACCGCATTTACTGTCCCCGCATCTAACCAACTGAAAATATAGGAAATTTACGTTCGGCATTCTTATCACAACTTGATCATTCCTAATATTAGATTTAATTTACCTAAGACAAAATGTATGGACGAAACCATTATCTATCTCACCATAGATTGTTTTTTTTTTTTAAATTTTAGAGAAATATATCTATTTAAAATATTGAGATTCAAAAATAGTTATATTTCTTCACAAAATATAAATATCGAAAAAACGACGCTATAACATAGAATATAGATTATGATCTCGTCTTCAAATTTGATAATAATCAAATTTTCTCTTATATTAGAATTGATGAAGTTATAACAATAATATTCCAAACGTAAATTTCCTATATTTTCAGTTTGTTAGATTTGTTAGTTGGAGACAGCAAATATGGATATATCGTCTTCTTAATCTCCAATATCATGTATGTACGCTAAAAATAAAAATATTTATAAGTTGTAGTAATCTCTAGTGTTGTTATTTATATTCATTAAGTTTAAAATTGTAATAAATGTGCATTAATATATTAATATATTTATATATAATAAGTATACTTCAAGCTCGTCCACATATGACTATATGGTTAGTTTTTAAATTACATTTTTTTTTTCTAGTGATAACAATAGTGTAATAATTGTAGATCTAAAATATTAAAACACAAGTGCTTAATAAAAAAATAAATAAAAAGTTGTAGATTTATGTACTTAACTTAATGACTTACCTACCTAACTTACTTAATATTGTGTGTGCATTTGAATATTTATCTATCACTTGGGAAATAAATTATACCATCATTATTATGTTCTGGATAGTGTATAATATATTGCTCAATATAACGTTGAAGTAGCTATTATATTGTCAATTTAATGCACACCAAGATACCACTGTATAATTTTAGGTTAATATTTGAGTTGTAAGGTTTCTGTTTTAACCCTTCACATTTCACCTCCCCGCCCCCTCACTATAAATATTTTTCATCGGAGCTTTTACTTTGTGTTATCTATACATGGTTTTAATCAAATTAATATTAGAATTTGGCCGATCAAAACTTTTCCCCACTCTAATAAAAAATTGAAATGACGCCTCTGATTATTTATTTAAAAATATTACACATTCAATAACAATTATCGTATTAATATTTATATTTTATACTATATACTTACCTACTACCTATTTAATATTTATATTTAAAAACAAAAAGTAACATTTTAGGGCTGATACTTTCAGAGAGCCATTGTAATACTTTTTTTTACAAACATAGCCCTTGTGAACCAATTTGGGTGGCCCATTTTAACAATAATATATTTTTGAATCACCATTTTCCAATTAATTTTATCAGGTTCTAGGACCCGGCTGTAGTTTTATGAGCGGTTCAATCGTGCTGGAACCCCGCACAGGAACAGTCCATTCAATAGTAAGCTATACCCACCTAATTACTAATATTAACCAAGGAAAAATGCTAGCCGTTCGAATGTGGCTTAAATTGAAATTCGTATTTTTAGTTTTTCGTACGATTTTGAAACTTACTAACAATTAGTTTGCATAATACATTTAAAACACGCCTCGTACGATTGTCCGTTATATAAAACGCGTTTTTTGAGTTTTAACCGATAATGGAAAGTCCGAAAAATCACTTTTGAATAGGTATTTGACGCTTTCGGGCGATTTTCGACGAATCTATTATATTCTATCGTAGGTCGTATTATGCTATCGTACGTGCATTATAATCACGTGCATTTAAGGTTGATTGACGTTATATTATAGTATCGTACACAAACGATCGGGGTAAAACGGAAAATGCCCGTCTTCTCGCCGGGTCCCCGCAGAGGGTTTAAGTCGCGATCCGGCTGAGCATACCGGTTTTCGTTTTCACGCACGGGCAAACCATTATTGTCGGCCGTGTCTCCCTCCCCCGAAAGCGTTTATCGTATCGTCGATCATCTCGACGTGTCATTCGGTTTGACGGGCTACAACGGACCCGCACAGACCACGTCCATTGTTATTATATACATGTTCCACGGTATACGCTGCTCTGCTGATGCACCGGTTCGACCGAGGGACGAAGGACATTATAATAATATATACTATATGCATTTTTATAGTGTAATAGCTCGACACATTATTCTCGATAAACGGGTCCCTGGAGATCGATCGAGAAATATTTACGACGGCGATGAACCCGGGTCGTCGGTGATATTGTTATCGTCCTAACATTATCCGCAGTCGTGTGATTACAATAATAACAATGATAATATAGATGGTCCGGAGTCGTGTAAAAACGCGGTCGTCGCCCGTAGGGCCATTGGACACGATGGTGCTCGACGGGATGACATCGTTAATATTTGCTCTAGGCCGCAACGACTTCCGCGTTCATATACCACCGCCAAATCTTATTCATATTATACCGTTTTCTACCACTTATTATTATTTACGCGCGTATACACACCAAAAAGATAAGCAGCCGTTTCGTTTTTCACCAATAAACGATAAGAGTATCCAAAACGTACGTATTTGAATTAATTTAAAGTTTTTTTTTTTTTTTTTTTTTTTTTTATCTCGGATTTTGATGGAAATAAACCGAAGTCTGTCGGCAACAAAAATATGTTACTATAACGATCAAAATACCAATTGGCATTTATTCGGCACTACGCGAACATTAGAACTATATAAACTGTTCCTAGTAAACTCCCCTCAAACAATATATACTTATAAATATGATAATTGATTGCAATAAAGGGCATTATGTAAGAAAAAAATACATTTCGGCTTCTTATATTTTATATCTTAATATTACATCGACGTATAAAACAATTAGATAGACGACTATGCGTTATTATTGAAGTCGAGCAGCCAATGGCGTAGTACCAGAGAGACTATACACATGCCCCTAAATATTCACGTGTTTAGAAAAAATTTAATTTAAAAAAATTATATCAGTTCATACTTTTATTAACATACTGTGTTTTTAAGTTAATATATATATATATATAATTTATTATTACCATAAACATAAGATAAATACAGAAATTCAAAATTCAGAATAGGTTTTCGATATATTTCTAGGAAACATAATTGTTTTATCGATCAATATTCTCAGCAATTTGTATAATTTTACCATTTTACCAAATTACCATTATTGCAACTACTTGTACTGCTGAACGATCCTTCAGTACAATGTGGAGGGTATAAACATGGCTGCGTTCATGAACGACATGAGACTCAATACTCTATATGCATGATGAATGTACATAAAATTATTATAAAGAAATTAATAAATTATCATTTTTATGGTAAACCTGTTGATCGTTTTGAAAGAGTTTAAAGGCATTTACAATTTATTTTTCAAAAAGAATAAACTATCAATAATATTAATATATTAAATGAGATAAGTATGTAGATACTTATATTTAATGAAATAAATAATTTAAAAATAATGTATATTCTTATTTATTTTACTTTTAAATATTTTTTTAAAATGTAAAACATTTTCTGAAATCATTACACTGCATATATAGTATATTTTATAATCTTGCCTCCCCTCCCCTAGAACAATGTCTACAGGCAACTATGTTGGCCTCTGTTGATATATGGGCGTTCGACTAAAAAGCGCCTTTAGAAATATAAAAGAGATAGGTGTAGTTAGTTTTTTTTTAATTTAACGGTAATATGGAAATCTTTCTTCATTATTGCTGCTTTTTTATCCATCTTTTGTCCACCCTCTGAGTGCTTAAATAAAAAGAGGTTGTGAGAGGAAGGGAAAAGTCCATTTAGTTAATATATCTATAATGTCTATGATATCTAGTAGCCTAATACATTGAAAAAAGTGTATATAGATGAAAGTAAAATGTTCTTAATACATTTCTGGAAAGTAAAATAATTTATTAACTTTTAATAAATTGCCCCAAACCATCATATAATATTCTGAAAAATTTTTAAGAACAATATTGATTTTTATTCAATGCTAATAATATTTTAAAAATAAGAAGTACAATTTAAAATTTCATTAGCCATGGAAATTATTACAAAACATCTTTTCCTTTTACTTTTCGGTTTAATTCACGACCATTCATATAATAAAATTTTAAAATTCAAGAAAGCTACTGGAGATAACATTATATTGAACATTTATTAATGTGATATTAACAGATACATTTTTTAAATTGCAAAGAAATTGTAAAAATTCAAAATATTAAAATTTTATTCAGACTACGTACATTATTATTAGGTATTAGGTATAATATTTATAGATGAGTATATGAGTTTCGTAGGTGGATGGACTCTAATGTACTTCACACGTACATATTGTATACGTACCTATAGACATTTTATTCATCGAAAATGGACTCTAGAGGTTTTTCAAAAACGACGCAAATAACGTTTGAAAACGTAGAATGAGTTACATCTTCAATCCGTAAACACGAGTGACAAGTAAACAAATTTAGTAAGTGCTAATGCGGACCCCCGAGGTAAAAAGTTCGAGAGAGTCCCATGCACTTCTCTCACCCTCACACTATTCCCTCCAAAATTCAACCAGTACGGTAAACAATTTAACAAATACAGGACTCGTATACCGAATTCATGTCACAAAATTTAGAGCAAGTAACACCATTTATACAAACAATTTTTCATATAATGTCAAATGTGGCACATTTAATTTTCAGTAATGGGTACACTAAAATTTATAAAATTTATGTAGTTTCAAATTTCAATAGACACCGATGTTTACTTTATAAATTACAACAATGTCAAAATATTTTCCTAATGTATTACATTACCAGCTAATTTTATTTTTAAAAATTACGTTTAATCCAAATTAACTAATATTATATTATAATAGTAGAGTAAAATTTCAAATTATTATCAAATAAAAGATTCATTTATAGTAATATTTTTTAGAATGTTTTTAAATTTTAATATTTGCAATTGATTTCAGAACCGGATTTCTCAAAATATATTCAATTTAGTTCGGTTCAAAAACGGAAAATTCATTACATCAACAATATTTATATACCTAGGTACGCGCTGCTCAAATGGAATTGGACATTAGGATTTTATATAGGTACGGTTTTACGAGTGACATGATATATATTTATTATTTTTATTCGTTATCCGTCTCTTGATATAATAATAATATTTTTATCGTTATAATAATATTAAATGCCAGTTGGCGAAAAAGGTATTAACGATTTTAACGACCTATAACCAAATCATTTAATATTAATATTTATTGTACGCATATCATATAATATAATGAGTGATTGAAGTTGTTCTTTGAGCAGAAGGACATTAAAATATAAATTCGTCGTTTAAAATTATATGCATAAAAAATATTCATATTTTAAAATTATGCAGTCATGTAATAAATACAAGACTGTTCACAAAACTAATAAAACTACATAAGCATATATATAGTATTAATAATTTTTTAAATAATTTCAATTTTAAATATTTGTAACACGAAAATACGAATTTTCTATAATGTATGTATAAATAATCAAACACCTACTAAAACACGAATGTTACTTATTTAATTTATACGTAATACAATAATTAATGTATACATAATTTCTGCATATAATAATTATTTGGAATTATTGAAAATTATTATAATATATATACCTACTTTATATTATATTATATAAAAATATATACATTTCCCTGCACGACTAAAGTTTATCTATTAAATTATACATCGATTTTACAATAGAGCAGTTTAATTTACTCATTATATTATTTGACATATTCTTTATTAAGTATAGGTCATAATGAAATATTTTTTAGCGTAAATATAAATTAAATATCACACTGCATATCTTCGTATATACACATTTAATTACATTATTACGGTATTGTTTAATATATTTGACGTTAAAAAAAATAAATCAATAATTACGTGACTGGTCAATGTCATTTAATAGAGTCCTTTGTCATTACTTCCCGACGGTTCTTATTTTGTGTAACCGAAATCCGAGTAAAAAACTCTCACCTTCCGGAAGTGCCACCCGCTAGGACGACCGCGACGACTCTGTAAAAAAAAATACCGTATCGTCATTCCTTAAAAAAAATGAAAAAAAAAAAATACAGCTATTCTGTACAATTGGAGTTGGAATGCTATTCATAGATTGACAATATTAGGAGTTATCTAAAAGAACCAAAAACCATACCTGCAAGCAAGTTTATTATTATATGTAATATGTACATTTAAGTTATCCATAATAAACTGTTACTGCGTTGTTGCAATTTTCAATTAATATAAAGAATAATTATATAAAGAAATAATAATTAAATAATAATAATATTAATAGGTAATAAAAATGTATGTATTGTAAAAATACATAAAGAATAATATTATGTAATATCTCTAAAACATAATAAAAATAACAAATATCCGAGTTTTTTAATTTCAGTGTAGGTATTTTTATTAGTTAAATTTTACGTAAAACGTATATTCTATAATTATTTAATTCGAAAAAGTTAATTTGGATTATAAAATTAAACATAAATCAATATAATATATACAATTATTTATTGTTTGTCCTGCCTTTCGATGTGCAAATTTAATATTTCTATCAACAAAAAGTAAGTGTGTTGAACTATATGCAAACGAACTCGGTCTATCATCTTTCTTGATTTACTCATATATACGATATTTTATGTGTTTAAGAACTAAAACTATTCGTATAGCGCTTTGTTTGAAGATTTTGTTATATATTTTTTCACTACCGACGTAGTAAAGGTACATAGAATGATTGTATAAAATAAATCAGTTTATAGTATTATTATAGTGCTTGAATTGAATTTGAGAAATAGAAAAAATGGGTATTCTTGAGTTTTTTAAAAAAATGATATTTTTGTAAAAAAACTTGAACTTGTTTACTGTACAAAGTAATTAGAAAGGTTACACTCTAAATATCAAAAAAATAAAAATAAACGAGTAATTGAGTACAGATATAAATGCGTTATTTATTTGGAAAAATTCCCTTTTATCTGAAGGATTAATAGGATAATATTTTCACCCCTCGAACCTTCAGTTGTCTGCAGGAACAAGCTGTTGTTATTATGCCTCTAATCACATTATATAAGCACGTTTTTATATTATTCTGAATAATATTATAAAACGCAAATCCTTTCGTTCATGTTTGTGCGAAAACTGGATGCCGCCAATACGCCCGCACCCGGCAGTGTAGATGGCATAATAATATTATGCACTTGGAGTGGTTTTCAATGTTTATTTAAATAACTGCATATTTTCGTCATTATATTATATTGATACATTAAATGTATAACGAAATCTTTTTTGTTATTCGAACGTCTGCCGTTCTTACGCGTGCAAATAGAATCAAATCGACCGCATATTTTATACCGTATGCGACTACAGTTTGTAAGAATAAGTACCGAGAGATTATACAGGATTAATCGTTTCAAACTAATCGATCAATCGATTTTGTATATTTTATATTTATACAATTACAGTCAGTAATCGATCAATTATAATACTATATTAATTAAATAACTACTATATAGTTTACCGATAATTATTCGTATTGATATAAGTCGTAACGAATGAACATATAATAAGCTTACGGTATCACTGTAGGTAAAATATCCATACATTAAGAAATATAGTGCCATTATGATTATAGTTACAGTATATACATTTTCATTTTGTCCATTTAAATGTGACTAAAATTATTTCATTATTATTCCATTAGATTCACCATACGACAACCTGTAAGTTTGTGTGTGTGTGTGTGTGTGTTTTTTTTTACCAAAATGCTAAATAAGTATAGTATATAATATTATGCGTATTGTGTAATAAATTACGATGTATGAAAATTAAAACACAAAGAACGTTTTTTTTTTCAAATTGACTGTGATAACTTTTACAGAACATGGAAGAATAACGGTCCCAGTTACCTATATAGTTTCTGTTTCGTGTCATTAACACGAGTACTATTGGACGCCTTCTGTTCGATCAGATTTATTAACGATTCGCTTATTAGGTAAAATTATTTATATAGACAATTTAAATAAATATCACGTATAGTATACCAAACAAATAAACATTTTTCGAAAATTAACTTTAATAAATATTTTCAATATAATGTATTAGCAAGGATGAAATAATTAATACGATAAATTAAATTTATAAGAACAGTTTTTTTAAATAGTTACAAATTAAAAGATGTTGAACTAATAACTTAACTAATTAAAGTTAAAAGTTAAACCCAGATTTTAGTCAACTTTACTCAGTTAATTCCAAAAGTAAGAGTTAATTTGTTTTATTATTATATATTTTAATTGGTACATTTTCAATTGTGTACCTACATAAAAATGAACTTTTTTTATATAAAATTACAAAATACAACAGTTAATTTAGCTAAAAATAAAACAATAAAGTATGATTTGTGAACAATAAATTATTAAATATATCTAGTCTTAAAATAAATCTTTATTATCTATTTTATATTTAAAAATAAGTACAAATTCTGTATGAAACGCAGAATTAAAATAACTTTAATTTTAATAGGTATATATTTTTTTTTATTATTAAAAGGGGTGATGTTGAAAAATTATTATCAATTTATGTTTATCACAACTAATATTAATATTATCAAATATGTATCTTAATTTTGAATACCTACTCAATGTCTAACATAAACTTATTTTGAAGTTTAAAGTATATAATTTTAGTAGGTACCTATCTATAATTATGTAATTATAAATAATACGAATATTATCTATTATATATATATATATATATATATATATACCTTACCCATTTATAAATACCACACAATGTGGTACACTACAATAGTCTATATTTACTATAAGAACTATAATAATTATAATATAATTACTAAAATAATTATATTATAATGTATATACTATACAAAATTGATTATCAAAATACATATAACATAATATATAGGAATATATATTACTATGAAATATAAAAAAAAATGTATTAACTTAACTTATTTTTCAATGAAAAAAAAAATTAACCAATTAATAACTCTTTCACAGATATCTTAACTACATAATATATACTCGTATATATATATAAGTTTACAATTCATAAAAGTATCTTATTTATAATAGTTACTATAAGTTAATACTAACTTAACTTTAACCAATTAACTATAGTCGATGCCCATTCTTGGTTTTATGAATATTCTATAAATATTAAAATATTTTTCGAAATTCAAAATTATTTTTTTGAAGTTAATTTTTATTAACATCATATTTCTAGAAATAATTTTGAAAACACATTGTGTGTTTTGTGTTGTATGAGGTTAAACACAATAATAGACATAATATAATAATGTATAGTTATACCTACTATGGAAAATTAATGCCTGCAGCTGGGCCAAATATTTATCAATATTTTGGTGACATTATGTTCGTTCATGTAGGTAAAAAGTTATTATTGTACAAGCCGATAACATTGTTTGTCGCGAGTGGAGGGTTTTTTGTGCGTTTTTTTTTTTTTTTTTTATTATTACTCGTGAAGTGGCTTTTATACGTTATACACGAGTCAGTACAAGGCAATAATTCAAAAATGTGTGCACACATCGTTGAAATTTGGACGTAAGTGCGGGGCGGAAACTGCACCTCCTCTAATGGGGTTTGCTGAATAGCAACTGCATGTCCCCGTCAAAAAATATTGTCGCGGTAAGAAAAATACTGTTTATAATAATAAAATGGGGAAAAAAACATATTCAGAAGTGCGCAATATGGGCGTGAAAAATTTTGTTTTACCACGGTACTCAACTACATTCTTTTATTAAAATTTTTTTTTTTGAAAAAACTTTTTATTATGAACATTCCTATAAATCACCAACAAAAATAAAAGTGTTTTGTTGGTTTGATATTAATTACTTAATGCGTCATCCTACAGGGTTTTATGATATTATAAAAACTATATATATATTTTTTTCTCAACTAATTACTCATTATATAGTAATGTAGTAATGTTTATATTATCCGGGAGATAATCAAAGGCAAAAATGTCATTTAACCAAGCTCGTTCATCTTTTTATTTAATCGATTATACCTGTAAAAGATGCACTGGGAAATGCAATACGAGTTTACGAGACGAAAACATATTCATAATATTAACATAATTATATAGGGCTTTTTTTTTTTGTAAAAATAAAACTCAACTCGACAATATATATATAAAGTTATTGAATTATACCGTCCATGATTATATATAAATAACCTGTATATTTACTTATATGTACATTTATATAATTCTTTATAATACATATTATTCTCATTAAAGTATTTTTTTTTATTATTTCAATAGATACAGGTATAGGTTATAAATTATTATTGGCTCAAATATATTAACGGAATGGATATTTTATATTTACACATCAAATATGTTATTGAAATAAAAAAAAAAAAAAAACAAACTGAAAAATAACTATTGTATTATAAGTTAAGCGTTTTAAAGTTTTAATTAACTCACTATATTAACTCTGATCCGGGAAAATTAATTTAAAAAAATTATATTTTTTTATTCATTATTCTTTGCGCCATTGACAGTTTATTTATCAATTTACGTTCGATTGGGTATAGGTATCTATTACCTATAAAATCGTTAAAAAGGTATTTCGTGTTGTCTCTACAGCGGTATAATAATATCATCGCAGAAAACGACGAACTTTGTGCTATATTAAATAAAACGGAACACCCATATGGTCACGATATAAAAACGTCCGTACATTATAATATACCTATATCGCTTATTTTTTAAAAAATAATTACTATTTATAATATGCAAATTTCGCAGATAAGACTTATATATTTTATTATTCATGAAGAACAATCATAATATGAACATATTATATTAGTGCGGAATGCTGATGTCGCTTAAAAAAGGTCATTCCCGCACAAAATATTAGAAATCGAATTGCGTACGAAAATGTGTGTAAAAAAAAGAGGAAAAGTTAAAAAAAAACTAATTATGTTCATATTTAAATTTATATTACATAATATATTTTCCAAAAATATATTATTATATTGGGAAAAATTACATGTTACTCGTATAATCAATGCCATGAAATATTATGACAATATAATACTTATTATATATTAAACAAAATAGAGACAACCTGCATCTTTCAGTTGATTGTTTTGATCAAAATATCGTTATTAAAATAAAGTTTATTATGAAATTAATTTATTATATTTTCCAAAATTTTGTATAAAGGTCTCATTAAATCTTTCTCGATATATTGCACTTAAATAGGTAAGTAGTAACAGTTTGGAATAAAAGCGTATATAATAAGCAATCGTATATCGTAATGAAAAAAAAAAAAAAACTAAAAAGTACATACGTCACAATCGTATTCTACTCTTTTGAAAACAGTGGCGTTTGTAAATGAATAGTTGAAAAAAAAACAAAATCACTCAACAAATTATATACTTATATACATAATATATATTCGATGTAAATTAGGTAAAAACTACGAGTATACTAGACACTTATATAATATTTGAAATATATATTGTAAATTAGTTACGTTGTATGTATGCAGTATTTTTTTTATACATACTCGTACCATGATATTTTATATCATATATTATACAATAATCGTTTTTTTCTCGTTTTAAATTATTTGATTAAAATGTTAAAATTTATGGTACAATATAAATCATTATTAAAATTTTATCTCAATCATTTTGACTTTAATTAAAATTTTATATACTGACTTCATATAAAAATTTATATTTAAAGGTTTACAAAAATAAAAGATGATGTAAAATCACAGATATGTAGCAAAAGAAATCCAAATAGGTATATAGTTTTAAAACATTTCCATAAAGTAAAAGTAAATCCTGTAGATAAGGGTT
This sequence comes from Pemphigus obesinymphae, assembly GCA_025469235.1. Taxonomy (NCBI): domain Eukaryota; kingdom Metazoa; phylum Arthropoda; class Insecta; order Hemiptera; family Aphididae; genus Pemphigus; species Pemphigus obesinymphae. The sequence continues at coordinate 34,442 of JAIPRL010002451.1, read as the reverse complement.
CAGAGAAATTAATATTAAATAAATATTTCAAAATAATATTTCAACAACATTATTATGATATAATATACGTAAAATATGTGCTTTAAACATTATTATACACTGAAAATATATATTAAAAATTTAGTTTTCGGATTATTTCTACAAATAAATCGTGTGAACAGCGAACATAATATAATATTATACTTTACCTACGCGAGCATTTCAAGAACATATTTTATGTATTTACTGTGTAAGGATATCAGTACGTTTATATAATAATATAGTCAGCAAAAATGTTTACTAAAATCAGAAGTCTCTATGTGACCATATGTACATATATACAAGGGAAAAACCGCGTGCAGTTGTTGTAAGCCGGGAGCGGTTATGCATAATCTATACTCTATATTATATTTATGATTATTTGGTAATAAATATCCTTCTGGCTCCTGCAGCCGGCAAATAAAACAATAATATCGATATAACATATAATAAGCTGTCAGAATACTATAATTTAAAAAAATCTATGTTTTCAAATTTTTTTTTTTTTTTTTTTGATAATACGTAAAAATTAACGAATAACATAGTTTGTAAAAGTTTTCAAATTATATTTTTTACGGAAAAAAATATATATTATATATAATAAAATAAGTTTCTATACTTAGACGTTCTAAATCTGTATGTATAGCATGTCTAATCATTATATGTAATTTGATCACGTTGGGTATGAAAATTGACCGAGAAAACTACAATATATATATATACGTATAGTTGTTGCAGATCAAAATTTTTTTTTTGAAATAATGTTATTGCGCGTATATATTGGTACTTATATGTATATAACAACATAATATGTAGATCGCGTAGACCATACGGAATATGGATGGTTGCAGATTGTGCGGGTGTGCGGAAAACGAGAGCGCACGTGATCGGCAAGTCGAATAGTGGTTTTTGCCACCTTAAAAGTATAGAAAAAAAACAAAAAAACAAAAAAAAAAAAAAACTGTTAAAAAGAATTCTCGTCGAGTTTTACACAAACGTACTTCGTAGTATCCCGTCGTTTCTGTTTCTTTTACGCTCTTGTACACTTTATATAATTTTTGTTTTGTCACGCCGGACCAATTTCCGCGCCAAAGTTCCGCCGCCCCGAGAATGCCAGTGTTTGCCACGTATCCGGTTTTCGTCGGAATCCTAAGGCCGCTTGCACGCGACGGCGACGATATATTTACGACCGGTGCGCGCTGCTGCATAAAACATCAATCAAAGCCTCGGGAATTTTATTGTCTCCGCGAATGTGTGCAGTGTGCAGTGTAAACACGGACGACACACACACACACACACACACACACGTATACCTATATGTACAGGTACACGGGAATACACGGAGAAAAATACACAAAATGCACGGATGCACGCGCGTATGCAATAATGTGCAATAATGCGGACCGCGGCGACAAAGGCGGCTCGGGGCAAAGTGTCGGACGGATATTATATATATAGTTGTGGCGTGCCCATGATCCGACTACCGATGGGGTCCGATTACACATTTCTCGGGGTTGGTACATTTCTATATTCTGTTATCCGATCGATATATATATATTTATTTATATTTATAAATACGATATACGGGACGAGCCCCAAAAATAATACGAGAAAAGCAATCAATTCTCAAAGACTAAATACTAAACTACGACTAAGACTTAACTAAAATAGAAAAAACTACTGGCCGAAAGTAACCGAAACTAGCCGTTTAATTAAAATAATGGTCACGATTAGCAGTGCGCATATGCCGGACGATCAGGGAGTTATCGTGGCAGTTTTCGGGAGAGAATAGGGAATATAATATGATGAAAGGGGACCGATGAACAACGAGTGAAGCGGGAGAGAACTTTGAAGGTAATTTGAGATAGGAGAGGCTAGTAGAATCCGTTTTGACCGTGAGGATATTCTAGAGAGGAAAAAAATATTTTATATGCATGTCTGCGTATATATATATTTTATATGTGTGTGTGTGTGTGTGTGGTAATCGACGGTATAAGAAAAAAAAAATTGCGGTAAGATCGAGTGGTGTGAAATCGTTTTTTATATACAGTCCAAGTGTATATTCTTTCTTTTATATATTATACTCGTATATACGAATACCTATAATAATAGCTGTAGGTATTAGGACGATTATTATGATGCGTATATTATATTTTACGAATAGACTGTACCGGTGGTCCGAAAATTCGATTCGGTAGCTTCACGTCGGGTGCCCCTCATCCATAAACAGAAAAAAAAAAAAAAAAAAACAGTATCATTGGTATCTTTTTAAGGACCTACGGGCTTTAATATATACGTACGTATACAATAATAGTGTGTATACTACTGTATTATATTATGTACTTTGGTAAAAGGTTCGCGTATATTATTATATGGTATACGACACCGAGGGATGAGTCTTTTTGGGAAAGGCGCAGAAAAAAAAAAAAAAAAACCGATCGTCATCGCCTATCATATAATACATATACGCGTATCCCGGAAACGTCAGGCCCACCCGCTAGCTGTATAACAGCAGCAGCAGCAGCAGCAGCAGTGTTCGACGTGCACGTTATTAAAAAAAAAAAACCGACACCATCATTAACGACCGGTATAAAATATTATAAATATAGGAAATAATTTGATGGCCCGAAAAAAAAAAAAAATAATAATAAAATAAAAACCATTTCAATCCCGTTCATAATATATAATACGAAATGTATTATATTCGGCGCAAAAAACATACCTACCTAGCTATACTACCGATATTTCGTCACGATGGATTATTATATATTTTATTGTATCATATTGTGGTATGTATATCGCATTATCACAACACACATGTCATTGATGATTAGAGTAGGTAGTCCCATTTCGGAAGCTATATATAGTTTTTTTTTTTTTCAAAAATGTATCGCTTTATTTTGTTTTTTTTTCGCGTAAACGCAATAGACACGAACAAAAAAAAAAAAAAAACAGTGTGTTTAAGCGATTCGATACACTGACCATTTATATTATGTGTACGACATATGCCTATAATGTGTATGGTTGTGTGTCTCCCGAAAAAAAAGAAATTCGAACTCTATATAATAGTACCATTACGAGATATATAGTGTCCCGGGGATCGTTTCGGACATATTCGGACAATACATATTTTGTAAGAAGGAAGACCTATCTCAACGGAAAATTTATTTCGGCCATTACGGTCCTAATATTAAACACTTTGTGTATATGTTATACAGTAGTGTGAAGGACCCGTTTTATCTCCCCGCACATGTGTCCGTTTTAATAACGATTTATGTCCAAGAAAATAGGCCACACATTATTATATTATATATAAGTACCCAAAACTATGTTATAGATACCTCCGGCGTTGAGCTATCGATTATTTTGGAAATCGGTTGGGACACATGTATCGGTACAAAGAGACGATATATAATAGTGTCTCTTGTATACTATCGAAGAATTATTATAGGATTGTGTCGTTCGAAATATGTGTATAGCGTAAAACACACGTATGGCACTATAATACAATATTGTAATCATATTATCATAGGCGCAAATTTGGGTTTAATTTTCTTAGGTGCTATTATCTGATTATATAATCACACGCAGACCAGACGATGAGAGCTTTGCCAACATACCTCTTACCTCGTAATTGACTTGCAAACATTTAAAATTACAAACATTATGATAAAAGAAAAAATATACACGTACTATTCGTACGATTTTCAACGGATGTTTTGTATAATAATAATAAAATTGTCAAGTATGAAAATTGTATACTTATGTTATTTTGTTATTTTCCTTTACATTTAAGAAATATTTCCGTTATAAAAGGTATAGTATTCTTTTACGCTTAATGAAACTATACTGGACAAGTTGAAAGATGATCTCGTTAAAGTACCAATACTAGAACACATTTTTAAAATGTACACCAAAATGCCTATACTTGACTCCTTATTCTAATCAAAAAGTAGCTCACAGAGAAAAAAAATATAGGCACATCATTGTAAAATCAATAGATTCTTCTCTATATTAAAAATTTTAGAATCGGATATTATTTTTAAATATTAAAATATATATTTGTAGGTATTATTATAAATTATGTTGATAAATGTTTATAAAAAAAAATGTTAGTAAGTAGGGCATGGAAGTGTTTCGCATGTCGGGTATCAGTAAAGATGGATGCACTTCACTTATCAGACAAGATGCTCACTTGGTGGATGTATTGTATTTGAAAGAACGATAAATCATTACATTTATAATAAACTAGTTCTGAGGAAAGTTCGGTATAACAACTTTCATTATTATTAAAATTAAATTAAATTATATTTGTTCTTTAAATGCCCCTAAAATTTTTGTATATATATATATATATATATATTGGTTGTTATGAAAATTGTATTTGTTATTTCCCCTGCATTTATAAAGTATACATACACCGTATAAATAGTAGTTTTTCTATACACTTAAGCAAACTACTAAGAACCTCTTAAAAGTATCAACTAAAACCAATTTTCTATCGTTTATATGTAAGCTCTAAAATCCCTACACAACTCCTTCTTCAAGTCTAAGTTGCTTATAGAAAAATGAAAATAAAATATAAATACATATCATTGTAAAATCAAGAGCTTCCTTGTTCCACTCGGAATGAAAAAAACATTTCAATTAGTTTTCCTAAATATAGTTTTATATAACTATACTTACAACAATAATATAATAATATTACAAAAATAATAATGATAATATAATATACTAGTCGTCAAACGGAAAAATATGGTTATTTGAGGACGTCGTACGCACGGTTTTTAAGGGGTTCTGTAGAAAATACTTACAAAATTAAAATCTAACAATCTAAAAATATTTAAATATATTTTTAAAGTAATTTAAAAATAGTCTTGTGTCTGTCAAACCATTTTTTTATTTTCGTGTAATCGCATGATATCTGATTAAAATAAAAAACATATTTACGCACTTTCGACTTGAGATACGATGAAAAATTTAATTATGGAGAACAAACATATTTAGTGTTTGCGCATTTTTACACGTTTAACGAGTTGTTAAAAAATGAAAAAAATTTAGATTTTTTAAATAACTGTAAATCTTAAGAAAAAAAAAAGAATGTATCGGAAAATGGATACTACGTATAGGTCACTACTATAGACAATGTTATTATAGCTACAATTTGTGTTTTGTTCGGTATTTCTGACGTGTTTGTAAGCGGATGACAATTTTAAAATGCCAATACAAGTTTTCCATTTAAACGTTTGTAGCTATAGGACGCGTCCTCTTGATAACTCGCAGAACCTACGAGATGACTATATTATTATATTGACGTACTGCCATCGGTATTTTATGATAATATTCTCTACGCTGCAATTAAAATATATTCTATTACACGGTGTACGTTAATGGAAGAAACGAAAATCGAATTGTTATCCGGTCACCGGTGCGACCAGTTATTGACTCGTACGATATTAGATTTTAAAACGGTCACTCCATGTACCCGTTTAATATATAATCTAGTGTTTACATATACGTATAGGTATATGGCAATTTGCCGAACTGTACACGTATGTGCTCGCTATTTTATTGTTTACATATAGCCAATCGCCTACACGGTATTTCGATTAAAAATTTCTGCCTCGAGACCGTTAATTGTTCTGGGATGAGCGCAAGTGTGTTTATAGTTGGAAATTTGTGTACGTTTCCGTGCCGAAGGTATATACATACCTATACCTATATATTAGACGATCCTTCGGGGCGGAAAATGGATTTCCACGGTCGCATACATAGCACACGCACGTCATATATATATATATACGTACATACGTATATACGATATAAATATTATATTTTATTATAAGGTTCGTATATATATACATACGTATTTTTATTTTTTGTAATTGAAATAGCGGAGTCGGACAAGAGGATTTCTCGGGCCGGATCTAGGCCTCATAAAACAACCGTTTCCTGGACAAGGAGTTTTTATTGTTGACGATTAATCGTACATTGCGACTACAGGGCCTGATCGAATTTCATCGGAATGATAATGTAATATTTCTACTCTCCCTGTATATATATATATATATGTGTGTGTGTGTGTACATTATATTATAACCCCATCTTCGCATATTATACAGTCGTCGTCCGCCGGTCATCCGGTCGTAAAACGACTTGGCCGAAGAGAGGGTCTATATTATATAATAGGTTCGCGCAAAACGTGGAGCTGAAACAGAACAATCCGATTTACGGTGAAATTAATAAAATTATTAATACTATATAAAAAATGGTGTAATATAATACACCTATATATATTATAGGAGTGCATTTTTTGAGGAATTTTCACTGGGCGACAGTCAAAACATGTTCTCAAAATATAAAAACTAACGGTTCAACATTCTCTTATTTCCCAAACTCTAACATTCTTAGGTTTGCACTTGCTACACAATTATTAATGGACGGATTTGTCATTATGACCAGCTTGTATCAGAGACCAGATGCCACCAATGAGAAAAATCTCGTTGGCCATCTAGTCGTCAAACTGGGGACCTCTTACGCCGAAATACGCATTTTGACCACTCGACCACAGCCGATCACCATGTTCTCAAAATATATTCATTTATTTTACGCCAGACAGCAATTGACAGGAAAAGAAAAACGAGGCAGCAACATTACTTAAAATAACTAATAGTAAAATAGTAAATTAAGTAGTTTTATTAAAGTACATTATACATTAAAATAAAAATTAATACAAAAGCAACCCAAGGGCTAAGTTAAGGCACAAAGTAACCAACGTTACGATTCATCCTAAATGGATACCGTAGGCTGTAGAGTGGTATAGAACATAAAACTTACTATAAACTTGATTTCACGTAGCCCTGTAGGACGACAGATAAAAAGTCAATATCCATAGTAAAACGTGACGCGAAAAAATGGAAGGAATCATCATAGGAGGATTTTATACTTGTTCCTCATTGTTATTAAAAAAAACAAAACACAATATGTATTGGAAGAACTATGGATAGGCGTAAAATATTACCAATAATATTGAAAATATATACCAAATAGGTGAAAGAAGATTATATATTATAATATAATTATGATAGGAAATTCAATTTAGATCGTTAAAAAAACTTTTAAAAATATACACAACCTTTAATTTTGTCATAAATAATAAAATAACTAAAAATAAAACGTGAATAATAGTGGACGATTTTTGTAAGTTTCTCGATCGTTGTATGTTGATAATGATACGCGAAAGTTTATCTGTCACATACCAATAACTTCACGATAAAATATTTTAATTTCAGTAAATACTTTTCATTATATGACCTTTTACTCTGTACTTCTTATTATTGTGTTCATTTAATAAGGTTTTATATCGAAGTAGGAAAACTAATACTTGATTGAGCATCAAGTCTATTATTAAAAAAATATTCTTTGCATCTATTCAATTTCATTCGTTTATCCATAATCATTCATTATTTAATCATTTTACATTTGTTTATTTATAATTAAAACATTTTTGTTAACTAGTCTTTCAAAATATAATCGGTAGGCGACAATATATTTTCACTGGCCGAAATTTATGTCGCCTAGTTTACTATAACTTAAAAAAAAACACCGTTAATATACGAGTAGTGCATAATGTAAATATATAATTTTTACTAGAAAAATAACCAATGATAATTAACAATTTTTCTGCGTCTATTGAACATTCATTCATGTTATTATAACCTACTATTTTTGTTTATTGAATAAAATGATTACTTAAGTCATTGTTTTCATTAATCGTATATATTAAAGTGAATATTAATTTAAACATACTTATATCATGTATGACAAAATATAATATAATTTAAGGAATATCGATAAAAATGTCATTTTCTGTTATAATGTGTATACTTATTACCTATATAATAAATTGGGTTAAACACGAAATTTACAAAAAAAATTTTATATAAATTTATGTAAATTAATTAAATAATGAGTTTTAAAACGTACGGTAATTTAAATATCCATATCATATAACACAACGTGTGTAAGTCGCTATTGTGGTTTTAACGAGTACGATGTTCAAAACTGCATAAAATTCTATTAGAGTGCAGTATACCCTAAACATAACGCGATAAGCCGAAATGAAATTATGATTATATACTCGTATTCCACACGTACCTACTGACCGTGTTTTTTTTTTAAATTATCCAAAAATGTATACTGTACAAACAAAATAATAAATCCGTAGATAATTGAGAAACGACCAATTATTTTTTTTATGATATCCATAGACGTATTATTATAAGTATGGAAATAAATAGCTTATTGTATACAGCTATTTTAATAATTAATCTTGGTGGGTACCTAATTAAATACCCGCTAGAGTAATTATTTTTTAAACAAATGTTATACTTTAAATCATCATGGATTTTTTAAAGATTACAAATATGGAAATGTTTTTTGAACAAAATTATAATAGAATTTATATTGTACCTTTATTTATTATTATTTTAAATTTTGTGGATCAATTCATCGTCTGCCAGTTACATAATATATTATATATCTCGAAATGTTAGTAAAATTATTTGTTTCACGTTTAAATTAATTTTAATAAGACGGGTTTTAGATAAAACTAGTTACATATTAACAGTATATTTTACAGAAGTTCAAATTTTAGGTTTATTATATAGGTTTAAATATTTATAATTATATTCCTAAATGCTACTAAAAAATTTGATAATTTGTATTAAAAAAATAGTCTAGATGGAGGAACTATCAGTCTTTGGTGGTAACATGTAAAAGATTTGAATACAAGTACCATTTTTATAAAAGTATTCACGATAGTATTTCAAATGCTTTTTTTTGTATCTAATACTGATTTTATTGAATAATTTTTCAATTAAATTTTTTTAACAAAAAATCTAGTTTTTTGTTTGTTTTCAAGTAATGATAAAATTATGAAACCCTTCTTTTGTATTTATAAATATTACTGGTTGTTTTTTTGTTCACTGCAGTATTTAAACGATTTTATGTGGAAATGATTATTCTATTTATTATATTTGTAGATACTCTACACGAATTATAATTTAATAAATAATGAAAAATTGTTTTATTTTTAAAAAAAGTGGATATTATATCAATTATAATACTAATATAACAATGATTATATTTATTATTAACAAAAATCTGATTTAAGCTTGTAATTTATTTTTCAACTTTTCCAGTAGGTATTTTAAAATATTTCTAATACTATTAAAATATATTTTCAAAGCTAGTATTTTAGTAGATAGAATTTTAAATATTTATTTAAAAAAATATTTTGAGTATTTTACTCGGGGACACTTTTGTCAATCAGTATTAAATATTGGGTCGTTTATAAAAAAATATATTATTTTTTTTTTGCTTTTGAAGAACATTACAACTGGATTTAACGATTGTCGCGGTGAACACTTTTGTATAAGGCCTTTACCGAGCGATTAAAGTATACATGTTATTTGTTGCGTTCCTTTAATGAAACGACATATTAACATAACCTATTCGCAAATATAAATAAATTACAGTGCTGCGCATATATAGTATATATATATATGTGCGTATATCATTATATATATTATTCGTTTTACTCGCAAACTCTCGTTAACATATACCGTAGTAGTGTACATCTACAAAGGTTAAAGGTAAAAATTAAACAGACTTTTGCATAATGTATTTAAGTCAACATCATCAACCACTCCGAGGCTTGTTCTCCCGTATAATAATAATTAATATTATACGCCTCCGCGCAAATTGTTAAAAAACAAAAAAAAAAAAAAAATGTAATCTTAAGCGCGCACGAGATATTTAATAATAATATTAATAACACGTTATGTTTACAAGCGACACTTAGGTACGAGTTTAAATTATAAAACGTGTGCGCTCACACATATTACTAATAAATTTCACTGTGTGTCTTAGTACCATGTACATTATATATGTATATATGTATATATATATATATGAATATAATGTATAGTTGTTTATTACAACGCGAAAAAAAAAACTATTCGAAATTCAGAATGGTTTCGGAAAAATGTCTGAACTCAATATATGATATTATAATATTATTTAGGTGCAGTAATAGTGTACCAACTTCCATACATTACTGTATGTAATATTATTTGATAGTGTTATTATTATAACACGTCAAAATATATATTATGCAGATTTCACAGAGAATGGGTTTTCGTACAAAAATATTTTAATCGTAGCTGATTGTAATAATAACACGCGTAAGAAACTCGTTATCCACACGAGTTTATAATAATATGTATAGTGCGGAATTGAACAGAAAATTTAACGAACTCGAAATACAGATAAAATCGTACGAAAAATAATAATAATAATATACACGTGAAATATATTATAATATTAAAAATTACACGTTTGGCCATATAAAATATGAGCACATTACTATACTCGCATTTAAAACAGACGTACTATATCGTACACTAGCTATAAATACGCACACGTTCGTCATACACTGCGGAGTTTAGTAATTTAATTGTCATTTTTTCACATAAGAATTTCGTACATTTTGTGCATACTTAATGTGCAGCGTGACGTCTGCGCGTTTCATATAATAGAGCACATAAAATAATATAGCTCAATGTGTGACGTTGTTGATGATAATTTGTTAAAAGAGCAGAAGCTAAACCACCCCTGGATGTTGTTAAATAATTCTCTCCCCTGTTTTTAATTTATTATATATTTCATTAGTTTTAAGTTTAAATTATGAATATATAATATTGAAAAAAGATAATAACCATATAACAATATTACTTCCAATGATTGTTTAATTTGAGTTCCGTAGAAATATTTTAGTCCAAAAACTTATTTTGGCAATAGATTTTTGATATTTTATTTAAAAATCTTAAATTATATTTGTTTCCTATATACCTATATGTACATAATATATTCTTGAAGAAAAATGGATCATTATTATAATATGAACCAATTTAAATTTTGTAAAAAGATTTAAATATGTTAGCTCATTTTTTTCCACTGTTGTGGCATTTTTTTTTATCAATATTATTTTGGTAAATTATTTTTAGGAATGTATAAAAATAAAATATTCAAAATTTTAGATATTAATTTAAAATTTTATGTATTTCAAATCAGAATACCAAAAAGTTCTAAGAATGTTTCATTTATGAGTATAAATATTATGACAAAATTAAAATTAAATTTTTACGAGAATGTGCAATTTATTATACGAATTGCCTTAGGTTTATACCACCAAACAACTATATTGGTTCTAACGACCTAAAGGGGAAAATATTGTTATTACAATTTTTTTTACGTTTTGCATTGTTTAGTCAATCGTCCGCAGTTAAAATCAAATCTTTTATTTTTCGTTTTTAACTTTAAATCATTATATGTCCCAAATTTGGCCAACTCTATTTTAACAAATTTCGTTATTTTGAAGAGAGGTTGGAATTTAGGAGTGATTGATATGAAAATTAATTAGACATCCAATGAGCTGCTTTTTTGCCGGTGTCCCTTTAAACAAAAATTAATTTAATTTTAATTTAGATACTATAAAATCCATCGCAATAAAGTACAAAATATTTTATATTTGTTACACGACCTATTGTATAATAATTACTCTCAAAAAAGTTTTTTTAACGTGTTTTCATTATAAATTGGTTAAATACGTTCATGAAGTTACATCGGTTTACAAAGTTGCAATATTATATCCATATTGAAAGTGATAAACTAAAAGTTCAATGGGACATAAAATTTGCTTGACATTCGTAATTAAATATTGTCGGAACTAATAAAATTATTTGTAAACGTGTACTGTTATTTTTTTATTCTGTAATAAAACAAATAATGAAAAATAATTTTCAAGTATAATTGATTATTAACAATGGTAAGTTGAATAAAAAAAAATAATAATAATAATGATTTTATCATTGATGATCCGAACAGCAGTGTTCTGACTCAGTAATTATTTGTTATAATAACAATTAACTATAAATTATATAAGGTATTTACACAATTATTATAATATATCATGCATCGATTTAATATCTTTAGTCAGTCATAGAATATACTTTACTCATATTCAGAACTCGTTGTAGAAAGAATAATACAAAAGGATAGGGTAATATGTGAAATGTTGTTTAGAGTTATAATATTATAGGTACCTATAGCTACGATAGTAAAGTCGTGAAAATCGAGTGTGCCGCTACGGTAAATCTTTACCGTTTATACCCGACTGCAGTATACGTCAGAGGGGATATATTTACACCCCTGAGATTCGTGTCGTCCCTCCCCTCGAAAATAACAACTATCAGAATAATGTATATATTTATTGAATATATTCATTTTATTTAATATATCCTTACTTCAATAATTTATAATATAATGTCGAGCCAAAACCTAGTCCAACCAAAACCAGATCGTATGTGGCGTTCGAAAAAATTTGATAATTTATTGTAATTTCTCTTCGGAATTATACGTCTCTCAATAGATAACCTTACCTTCCGTTCCACGTCTTCGCCAGGGGGAAAAAAAAACGTCCAAAATATCGCGACACTGCAATAATATATTATATTAGATACTATATAATAATAATATATGATAGCCGCTGCAGGTAAACACCGCTGCTGGTGCAGCCGTCTCCGTTTGTATTATATCGGAACGTGTCAAAATATTTAATGTAAATATACGTTTTAGCGGTAGGGGCAGCGAATACAAATCCCGCAGTTGCGGAGATGGTAATCTTCGCGAACCTTTTGCACGTATATATTTCGGGTCGAGGTGTCTCTCACCTATCGTGTAAGCCTATATTTTGTACATAATGTATTTTACTGTACGAAAATGGGTTTTCCACGTGTATACTCGTCGTCGTCGTCGTATAGATAACGGTGTTATCAGAGGGTCGGGATCGGGGGAAAATGTCGTCGGAGACGTCCCCGATACGATCGCACGGGCCCGCAAAACGGTTTTCTACGAGCTCCGGGCGAACAGCTGCAGCGGACCAGGCCACACTGCGAGTATTAGCGAGTACACCGGCGCGCGAATACCTCGGCGGGGTGCCGGCTATAAATTACCGCGGCGAAGCCACCGAGGTAGATGTATCCCAAACGTGTTCATTGTTGTGTCGGCGGGGGTAGGTTTAATCGTTTTGGGGTGGTTTATACGCATATATAGGAGACGGAGGACGATACGATAGAGAATAATATTATAAAAATCCTCGCACATACACACAACACGTATTATTATTATTATTATTATTATTATTATTATTATTATACTGCACTGCATGAGCACTGGAGAAAACGGCATTTTATTTTCATTCCCGGGCTCAACTTATAATATATTATTATTATAAACCATCGTAAACGCCGTTTATACATTAAATATATATATATATATATAATATATGGGTACATATTCATATATTGTGGACGGGTATTGTGTGCGCGCCGTCGTGGTGTGTTTTGGTTTTCGAATCTCGCGGGCGCACAATCGCAGTGTATATTATAATACGCTGTAGGGTTATATACGTACTCGTATTGCCTATCGCGGGGGTCGCGGTCCCGGCGACAATGGCTTCGAGAAGACCGCAAAAACTCGACCGGAGAGCTGATGTTCGCCTGCTGCTGCTGCAGGTAAACACCTCCGAATAATATTATATAACAATAATATAATAAGAGTGCGTGTGACAAATTTCCCAGTGGAATATATTCGAGCGCCGCACCGAAACGATTATTGTACCTGTATAATATCAATTAACCCTTTCGGTGCCAAATATTTTTTGGCGACACACCGAGCCCGGGCGTTTATTTTTTTCCGAATTCTTACATTATACATTTAATCTAATTCTACATAACGTAATGAATAATTTGATTTTTTAATTTGATTTTCATTTTTTATTCCCGTTATTTTTGGAGATATTAAAGTTTAAAAAAAATAAAATAAAAAAATGAAGGCGTATGCCAATACACTGTCACTCTGACACTGTATCACTGTATTTTCAATAAGGTAATAATTACTAAAATTATTAGGAACCCACCGAAAAATGTGGGAATTATAAATAATTATAACTCCTTATTTGGAATAATTCCGATTCACAATTTTTTAACGTCTTCGGACTCACTACATAATACCACAATATAGGTATCATAATGATAATATCAATAATACTATAATGACGATATATACATCATCGGGCTATTCGGAAACGCGAAAAATAACCCCAGAATTTTAGACCCCGAAAAAATAATATCGGAAAAAAAATCTGAGAAAAAATATTAATATTTTATTAGTTTTATTATATATATACATAACCCTACAGCTCGTGACGATATATATATACGATATATAAAACGTCCAATTAAATGCGGTTATCTGATATGATATTATGTGTATATTTCGATGGTTTGAGAACAATAATGCACGGAACATTAACATAAAACAAAATGAAACACAAAAACCAATATATTTACAATATATTATAGTTTATACACACGATAAACTGCCGAGATAAGTGCAAATTACGACGAAAATTATAATATAAAAAAATGTCCAATATATATCAAGAGATAAAGTAATATAATAACTATTATAGGAATACTATAAGACAATGTCGGTGCAACAAATTTTCAATGAAAAACTCTCATTAGTATTTTTATTAATTTGCAGGCATCTTAGAAATACAAAAAAAAAAAAAATGATAGCCTCCAACAACGTTATCTGATCGATTTTTGATATGTGCACTTTTATACGTTTTATGAGTTGTAAAAACATAAAAAAAATTATTTATTTCTTAATAACTCATAATAATATATAGTACTATTACTATTAATATTACATATAACTATTAATGTGCATATCGAAAATTGTTAGCTATCGTTCGTTTTTTGTTTCATATCTCTACGATGTTCTTAAGTTGTTATAAATGAGAAATAAAAAATTAATATTGTCAATAACAATTTTATTAATTCATAAAAAACAATCACAATAAAAATTTATATTTGTAATGGGATTAAATAATATTTATTTTTAAAATATCTATAAAATATTGTTCATTTTTCTTGACATTTTTAAAAAATTTCCCATAAAGCAACGATTAAAAATAGCCACATTGAAATCCTTTTAAGATTATTAACAACCCTTTTTTTTCAATGATTTTCTGTATTACAAATATGTTCACAAAAAAATGAATGAAATGACCTCTTAAAAAAGTTTTAGAATAAAAACATTATATGAATATTATAATATATATATATATATAAATATATATATATATTGGATAATGGTTTCAAAACGTTTTTATTGGTGTCTTGAAAATTATTAATTATTACTAAGTTAATGGCATTTTGCATTTTAAAAAGTAAAAAATAATATATTTCGTAGTACATACAATATTGAACAATATAACTAAAGTAGCATTAATCCCCGATGAGGTCGTCTCCAAAATATTGTTTTCTATATATTTTATAAAAAGTGTTTTACCTTTAAAACTATTAAATTTAAATGCCTTTTTGTTTGTTTTTTTGTGAATATTTTATTGAAAAAATGTCATAATTATACAACAGTAAAAAGTGGTACCGATACGGGATTATTTTTAGATTAGGTGCTTTTAAAATGTATTTTAATAATTGAATTGTTATTTTTTTCATTTTTTTTTTTTTTAATATCTTAAAAACTATAGAACCTCTTAAAAATGGTTGTTGCGGCGTCCCCTTAGGGATTAATGTAAATATCAAGACTGGAGAGAGAATTTACTCGCCTAATACTTTTGACCATATAGGAGGAGTTATATTCAAGATAAAAATCATATAATTATATTAAATTATCAATGATAATTACATAGTGTTATATAGTATTATATAGTATACAGTAGTAGAAATATTATAATAAATAAGTGTGGGCTTTAGATCAATGAATCGGTAAAATACAAAAGTATTACTCAAACAACTTTTATTAGTTTGTATAAAAAGTACGTTTTTGATAAAATTAATTTGGCAATATATATAGTACCTGATTATTCCATAAATTACTTATTAAAATCGAATTTGATGCATTAAAACACAATTATATGTATGTTTTATTATCACTTATGAAAATGACAAAAATATATGTAAAATATTCAAATTAACAATATTTTTTATATAATTATAATAATAATATCATGTTTTATAATTTAATAATTACTGTCATTGCCACTAACTAATAAATGTCTAAAATGACACTGTAACTAATATTTTAATATATTCACTATATAATGTATACATATTAAAATAGTAAAACTATATTAAAATACTGTGAACCCTATTCGTATAATATCAAAATTTAACAGCTTACTTTTTAGCTGCAACTTGCAAGTGTAATATTTTTAACATTCTTATCAAAAATTATGCACAAATTAAAAAACTAATGTAAATATTCGAATTTAAACTTTTTACATTTTTACACAATATAATATAATTATTCGCGAAAGAATCTTGTTTTTCTGAGTATAACGTTGATCACACAATTTACGTAGGAAAACATGATATGTACAAGTAAAATGCAAATTTTTTTAGACTACCCAGGAAAATTCATTAATTGTCATATATAACAATGAATCTACTAACCATCGATATTTTTGTGCTTATGCGGGCTGACTCGGTCTAAATTCGCAAACTGTAAATATCCTTTATGCGGGCTACACGTCTCTATTTGCAAATCGATTGAGTGGGTCTATAACGGCAAATGTTTGATAAATTCAATCTAAAAAAAATTACCTAAACTTATGTATACGTAAAATATATTATTTAAGGTATACTGTGTCATTATTACTGAATTGTAATTTGTAATGTTAGTAAATGTTTTAAAAAATAACATTTGTGATTTAATTCCAAAACAATATTATGACATTGATAGACATTCGTCAATCGTAATTTTTAAATTCCAATAGACCGTTTTCCCGTAAAACTATCCCATTTAGGATATATAAACAGGGCGATTCTCACCCTATTTTTAACCCTTAATATTATGCATATTTTATATTATTTTTCTGTTTGAATGTTTACTTAAGTATAACATTTTATATAATTTATAATATTTTATTTTTTTATGTCATTTAAATAGTATCCTGTGGTGATACAAACAATTTTTGTCAAAAGAGACCACCCTTTTTTCATTTTGCATTGTTATTAAAATTTTTTTTTTCTGAATATTTTGATATATCGAAATAAATATTCAAGTAAAAACATACCTATGTATATCGTATAGTTATTCCGTTGTATATAACTACTAACAGTAATATTATTTTCACTTCAGTTATACTTGTAGAATTTTAATAATACACATTCAGTCATACGTACAACATATCGACCTAGTGGTAAAACGTGTATTGTTCGCTAAATTCGCTAAAAAATAAAAACAAGGATACTCTTTGCTGTTCAATTGATTTTAAAATTAAATCAAACAATTTTAAAACCTATAATTATTATTTTAATTTAGGTAAATCCGACGAAACATTATAGATTGACATATAATTATGTATACAGTTTATTAATTTTCAAATCATAGTGAAATTTAGAGAATGTATTGTATAAAATATATATAAATATAAATGAAGAGAGACTAGATGTTCTATATTTTAATAAAAATAACTATAACAATTTTTTTTTTATTATGTCCTCTACATTTATAAAATATTTTTATTAAAAAAGTTAGTTTTTACACAGTTCTATACTTCAGATAACTACGATTTAGGTTCACCAAATCTCGTTTAGTCAAACCATTGATTTACTAATTTAATCTAACGACAACTTAATTTAACCTATAGGTATACAGGTAGTTGTATAGTTGTAGTTTTATTTATATAGTTGGATTTATGTATTATATTTTTGAAATTCAAAACGATTGTAATTTAGTCATATTTCAACGTCAAATTCGATTGGCTAAATTTTGGCATACATCTGCACCGAAAGGGTTTTACATTTGAAAAATGCCTTAAATGTGTATTTCTATAGGTACATTGATTTAATTAGTCTAAAATAAGTAGCTGCTTCGATAATTATACATCTGTATAAATCGGAAAATTCAAAGAAACTGGATGGACGATACCGAAAACTAATGGGAAAATTGAAAAATGATTTTAAATGTACCAAATAGTACCAATTTGCTATCAAAAAAGTTCTTGAAAAAGACTGATTGCATCGTTCTATTAAAAAGTTATATACAGAACAAAATAAAAATAAAACGCATAATCTCTTGTAAACATATCAATTTTATGGGGTTAAGCAATTCTATCAACTTTTACGAAAAACTTAAATCTAACAATTTAAAAATGTCTAATTAAAAATGTAATTTTAAAATAGTTATATGTATGTCGGTAACATTTTCTATTAACGCGTGATAATAAATAAATATTGAAAAACGTCTGTAAAGGCCAAAAAGCCTTACAAAATTGATGGTATTGGTTAACCAATACATAATTCCTCCATTCTTTCAGAACCTAAGATTATATATCATCGTTTCTATGAAACAAATTTTTCATTATTCGTTTAATTCTTGCTTACTAACAATGTATCTATATATATATATACCTAAGGATAGGCAAAATTAATTAAAATAATTTACTAGGCCAGTTAAGTTAAAGTTAGTTATTTTTATTATTATATATTTTTATTGGCATATTTAAATTATGTACTTACATGGAAATGTCCTTTTTATTTTAAATAACAAAATACAATAGTTAATTTAGCCAAAAATAAAACAATAAAATATGATTACATGTGAACAATAAATAGTATAAAATATAATTAAATAAATATAATAATAATAATAATATAATAATAAATAATAGTCTTCAAATAAATCTTTATTATTTATTTATTTAAGTACTAATTCTGTACTATACACTGAATTATAAACACATCTATTTTTTTATTATTTTTTTTTATTAGAAGTAGTGGTGTTAAAAACTTTATTGCCATTTTATGTTTATCACAACCATATTACTATTATCTATTATTATATAAATACTCAATATTGTTCAACATACAATTGTTTTGAAGTTTAAATGTTATAATTTTAGTAGGTCTATATTATATTAAATCTACATATAAATAATACGAACAGTATGTATACCCATTTGTAAATAAAAAATATGGTACACTACAATAGTCTATAATTTATACTTACTAAGCCAATATAATAAAATATGTACAAGCGTATAGTATTTGTTTATTATAGGTTAGGGTAACCATATTTAAAAAATTATAAAACGGGACATTTTTTTAACCCCCTTTCCCAATGGTCTTTGTACTACGATTACATTTTACAATTTAAGTTAATAAGCAAACAAAAAAATTGCATTCATGAAAATTTTCCCCATAAATTGAGAAATCGCTTTTAAAAACATCAAATAAATCAAAAAAAGATAATTTATCCACAAATTATAAAAATGCACCTATTTTAAATTTTATGAAAAAGGTTGACTATTCAATTTCTTACTAGTGAAATAGTATGTATACTATATAGTGTCAACTGTATAAAGATATAAAAAATAAACTTGAAATAAACGGGCTCTACTTTATAAACGGGATAATTAGTGTCCTGTTGAAAATTTGTCGGGACAACAGGACACGATGCTAAAAAATAAGACCATTATATCCCATTTTAAGTGAGACGTATTATATAGGTAAAATATCTTCTTCTTCACTAGAATTTACAACTGTATTAGAGTCTTTTTACTTGTCTTATCACTACATCCCTCCATACATCTCGATCTTGAACAATTTCCTTTCATTCTTGCACTCCCCGAGCTTTAAGATCCTCTTCTACTACGTCTAGCCATCTCTTCCTCGGTCTGCCTCGAGGTCTTTTCCTTTCTGGTTTTCAATCCATAACTGCTTTGATGATTTCCGTTTCTTCTCATAATGTGGCCCAACCATTGCATTCTTTATCCTTTTACGTAAATAGTTACTAGTGCTAAGCTCAGTTTCTTTGTTGAAGTTCCTTCTTAATTAATTTGTACTTGTGTCACGAGCTACTCGTAGTTCGCATATCATGTACTCCATACTTTATTTTCGAAAGTTTATTTATTTTGTATAAATTATTTAAATAAATAAATTACAATAATAATAGGTAAATATACAAAATTGAAAATGAATATGGATATAACATAATATTCAGTTATTATGAAGTATAAAAAAAATATATTAAGTTAACTTAATTTTCAATGAAAAGAAATTAACCAGATAAAGACTTTTTCATAGATATCTTAACTATATAATATGATGAGCTTACAAATAATACAATATTATTCTGTTAAGTTAATAAGTTAACACTATCTTATGATTTAATTTCAGTTTATTGACTGGCTGATGTCCATCTTTTTACATACCTACCTATATTAACTTATAATTTACCTAATACACCATTTTACGACACCTAATGAAGTGTAGGCCATGTTACGACGTTGCTGATGTACAAAACAAAACGCAACACACGCGAAAGTGTTTACAACCATGGTATAGTATATGCAATATGTATATATATATATATATATTTGGGTACCTGTATAATATATAGTTAATCGAGTGCGTTTTCAATTTGGTTATCATCGTTCATAAATCACCGTGCGGTTATATAAAAGGAAACACGTCAGTGGTCCTGATAACTAATCGGCGTAATTAATTAAAACGGAAAATAAATTATATCCCTTTAATTTTTGGGAATACGTTGAAACCTTTTCCGTGTTTCCAAAAATCGCCTCCCTTACATGCGGCGTACGTCACGGTTGCGGCGGCGTCACAGAATAACGTCATTCTATGCAGCTTATTCACCCCTCGGTGCGCGACAGGCTTATTTCACGCAAATTCAACTATCCATAATTTATATTCTTATTATGCCTGGTGCAAAAAAAAAAAAAAAATGATAATAATAATAATAATAATAATACATATTATATTATACACTGTGAATAAGGCTGAAAAAAAATAATGATAATAATGACGATAATAGATATATATTCCCTCGGTGTTAATATGCACTTAACATTTTTTCTCGGTTTTTTTCCCCCGCACACGTATGTGTACTGCAGTGCGTGTTTAATTGGCAAATGTGTGTGCACGAGCATTGTGTGTCATTGGGGTGGGCTATATAATATTCGGAATGCTGGGGCACACATAATATATGCCGCGTTTGCCGTATATATATATATATATATATATAGGTACTACCTATATACACGCAAACGCACAGCAGATGGAGCTCAGTGACCGCATCCGACAAAAACGCGTCGCCATGTGGTCTCCAAATATACAACCCACCGTAGTATAACGTCGTTTTTGTTCGTTTTTCCCCAAAACAAGTTGTTCTATAATAATAATAATAATAATAATATACCCGTTATAATAACACAGAACGTCGATATTGACTTTATTGATTTCCCAGCGATTAGGTGTTAGCGGTAGCGGTTAGGGGGTGATCACACACGTCACCCTAGCCTCGTAATTTTGGCAGAACATTTTTACGATTCATCGTTTTTTTGTTATCCAGTTTTTTAATTTTAAAAATATAGTCACCCTAAATTACCCTATCCGATATGCAGTAGGTACCTAAATAACAATATAGGCAGAACAATGATGAAATTAAAAGTCAATAGTCAAGTTTTAAGATGTATATTATTTTAACTCTGCAAGTTATACTTTTATGACTTACTAATTTAGCCAACGTAGGTGTAAATTGGTGAGAGGAGGCGAGAATGTATGGTGGTTTCTTCCGGTAAAATTTGGAAAGGAAATAGGTACCCATCTTGATATTTTGGAAATTAATTTTCAAAATTTGTATATAATATAATAATTAATATAGTATAATAATTATTTTATATCGAATCTATTTTTATTTTTATGAAAATATGTAAAAAAATTATCCTTATTAATACATTATATGTAGAAATGTATAAAATAGATGCACAGGAATAACATATATATTTTATCTGTGTGGGATACATATGTACACGAGTGCGGTAGGTTAAGTATTTGCCTCTTCTGCGAGCTGATAATTATTTAGAATTTTTATTACATTTATTTAAAAATATATTATTGTTAGAAATTATCGTGATTTTTAAAATTTTTAGGTTATTATTATTATTATTATTATTTTTTTTTTGTAAACAGTTTTTGATGTACCAAATGAGTGAATTTGAAAAAACGACTAATTTTTTTTCTCAAACTATGATAATAAAAAGAGAAAAAAATCCGCACATATATTACAAATAGTATTGGAATAGATTAATTCATATCTACAATATTATTATTAACTGCAGGTAAATTGAACTTTACAACTTTTGACTTTATCTCGCATATTCCTCACTTACATCCTCCTACCTCTTTTTCAGTCTTCTTTTTCCCTTCATCCTTCAACATAGATTCCCTCTACTAATCTTACTGCCTCCCTTCTCTTCTTAGAACTTGCCTGAATCATCTCAATCTAGGCTCTTCCACATTTTCTACTTTTGAAGCCACTCTTATACTACTTCTTATATACTTGTTTTTAATTTTGTCTTCTCATTTTTTGTCACTCCACTCATCCACTTCTACACTCTAATCTCGGCTACGTTCGACGTCTGTTCTATCTTTCTATCATCATTGCTCAACATTCCGATTCGTACATGGCCTCACCATTTTCTTGTGAAATTTACTTTTTAACCTAATTGGGATCCTTTTGTCACAAAGAATACCTGATGCTTCTCTCCTCTTCTACTGCACTCCCAACTTCTGATTTTGTATTAATGTATAACATTATAGTATTAGGTAAAATGCTTGTGTTCGTTACCGAACAACATGTATATCTATACGAATATAAGAACAAATATAATATATATATTCATATATTATAATACTAATCTATTTGCGTGTACTCATATACATACTATACATTGAACGTTAATTAATTTCATCTAAGTAGAAAAAATGAAAACGTCTTTTGGATTCCTAGTGAAAATCAAACACATTACAGCGACTGGTACCTATTATATTGAATACCGTATTTAATTGCTGTAACGAATTTTCCCATCGTTCGTATTATGTTAATATGTAAAATAATGTTATAAATAGACTGGTAGGTATAGGAAAAAAAAAAAAAAACAAGACACTTGTACCTATATACATATATATATATATAGTCGAGTGTGGATTCCTAAAAACATTATTCCGACCTCGTGTGTATATTTAAATTTATATATATATATATATATAATTCCTGTATATTAACAATTATAATTGAAACTTAAACCGGGTGTGAGCCTATATAATATGCATGTATGTGTATCGAAAATCTTTCGTCGCCAGTGGCTAAACAATATTATATAATATTAATATTGTATGGAACGTATGTGCAGTAGGTATATATACTCGAAAACGAGCTTCAAAAAAAAAAAAAAAAAAAAAAAAAAAAAAAATAATTAAATCCAAAATTCGAATAACGTTTCCTGCCGCACGGGCAGTAGACACGGATTTTCACCGAGGTCGTAAACGAAAAAAATTATTTGAAAAAAAAAAAAAACACACGAACCAAAGCATATTGGACGTCGAGTCCAAAAAAATGGAAATAAATTTAATCGGACGTATATTATAGCGTGTACAATATTATAATAATATTTAATATATACCGTCCTCGGCTGTCGTTTAATATTATTTTATATGTTTTTTCGTCGTCGTCGTCGTCGTGTGCGGAGGGCAAAAAATCGAAGAAAAACCGTCTGAAAGCGCACCAACTGTGGCGTTCGCCCGGTCGGCGGTCGGTTCGCGCGTATACATATATTATTGCCGACCGAAAACGGAATTTATTACGCGGTCGCCGCGGAATACATTGTATCGGTGGAGGGAAAAAAAAAAAAAAAAAAAAAAAAAAGAACGTCGCGAAAAAACCGGTCGGTGGTTAGGTACGCGTTGTTTTACTTACGTGTACGCAACGTGCACACGACGAATAGTTATTTCGCGACGATCGTTTCCGAGACGCGTTTATTTCTTTTCGCCGTCGGAGACCGCACACGGCCCCGGCCGATAAATCAGTTTCGCGTAATACGTAATGTTTTGGCGTTGCCGGGGCGTTTAAGTCTCCGCGGGTAGTATCGAGAAACGTTTTGTATAGGACCGCCGCCGCCGGTACGCGGACCGATACGCGCGATTACATTATAACAATGTATTATACGACGAAACCACTTTTTTACCTATATAATATGCGTTAATAATAATTAAAAAAAAAACAAACTTAACCTATATAGTTAAAAGTCGAAATTCTCTAACTAGCAATAATAATAATAATAATAATGGAAAAAGGCCAAAATACCGTCTCGATTCTCGAGTCGGAAAAATCTCTCACGAGACATCTTTCGTATGAAAACGTCTCACGAAATATTATAGGTATATGCCTATATTATATGCTATGCTTGAGCTATACTAACGACATTTCGTTGCAAACCTAGATTATTTTGTCACACACGAAAAAATCAATTTTTAATAAAAAAAAAAAAACGATTTATCATAATTTTAGTGTAATTTTCTAAAAAAAAAAAACAAAATTTCTGTAAAATTTGAATTCCTAATACTTATATTTGAATATTTATAAAACTCAATAGTACTACACAATCGCTTATTAGTATTTAGGTACTTAGCACTTACCTATTTATAAGGATGTTAATTGATGAAGACCTTCTTGGATGATATGTAACCATAATTATTAATTGTCGCACAACATTTTTGGATAATCGATATTTTTTTATATATTGGGTAAATGGATCGTATTTAACAAATAAATCCTCTTTTAGGATTATGTATACCCATTTCATGTGCATTAATCATGTTAAATGCGTTTATATACCCAACGTCATCAAAATTATCCATTGTAAGTTATAACTATTGTTTTTACGATTTAAGTATATAAAATTAAATAAATAATAATTACAAAAGTCGTGTAATAATTATATTGACGTACTCATTCGACCACTATGAAATATTTTCACCCAAAACTGTCGTATACAGGTTCGAGAATGGACCAAACTAAATATCATGTGACAAAAGTGATCTTTCGTATAGGACATTACAGTGACGAAATTCAAGAATCAACCCCCCAGGTGTTAAAAAACGAGTACCTACATTTTTGTATTATTCTACCTTTTACCAAAAGCCAGTCATTGTGGTTGAAAATCTGGATCTCCATTCTTATCCGTTTATATAGCAAATCTTTTCATATCAACGTACTGGATGCAATCACCTGCTTGTCTCATAATTTCTTTAATAGGTAATAATAATAATAATAATAATAATCTTTATTTTACGGAAAAAATTTTCCAATTACAATGAAATTATATAGTATCTGAAAGTAGAAATAACAAAAAAATTTAAAATATTTTAATATCGTACAATTAAAGCTATACTAGAAAAGAAAAATATATAAATATAAAAAATAAATTTTGCAAAATATTATTATGTATGCTATTTTTAAATGAATCAAAACTACAGTTAAAAATATCAGTTTTAAAATAAAGTGTATCACCATTAATCGCATGGGAGGGGGGAAGATAAATATCTAGATTTAATATAAGTAAATATTATAAATGCCTTCCTTGCAGGTAGTCCTCTACCTTTACGACTGTTCACCCTTCTTTCAAATATGTTCGTCATAAACGAATTGTGTCTCAGCTGCCGGGGGTCGAATATTTTTCTACTCCTTTTTTTTATAGCACTGAGTCGTTTTCTTCTCCCACTTGGTTAAATACTTCAAAGTTACTTTTCATTTTAATTGAATTGATACTTCCATTATTCTTCTAAAAATTCAAATTTCCATTGCTTCTAACTTCTTCTTGTCCATGTTTCACATCCGTATATTACAGTACACTCCACGAATAACATTTAGGCAATTTTTTTTTCTAATTTTTATATAAAGTTTTCTATTCATAAGTAAAGTTTTTCCCAAATACTTGAACTGATTGACTTCTTTGATTGAATAATTTTATCTATTTATAGTTTCACTAATGGCACTATTTTCGCTTTGGTTACCACCATTATTTTAGTTTTGCTTTTAGTTTTATTTCCATGTGGTACACCTGTATTATATTGGTAAGGGTAGTTAGGGAGTCTTGTAATATATATCATCGTTCACAAATCTGATAGAGTGTATTTGTTCTCCGTTCGTGTATATTCCCTTGGAGTTATTTTTGTGCTTATCTATTGTCTTTTCTATAAATAAATTAAATGGATATGGTGACAAGAAACAACCTTGTTTTACTCCTTTTCTGATTTTTGCTGTGGTACTATGATCTTCGAACTCTATCACTCTCTCCTGATTCTTGTATATAGCTGCATTATAATACTTCTATCTTTTCAATCTATTCTTGCTTTCTTTATTTTTGTATTCACACTAATATTTATATCAAGCATATCAATATTAACACAAAATATAACAACCAGATAGAACCTGATAAAATGTACAAAGGTTTATAAATTAAAAGAAAAATAATTTTTTTTATAACTTAGCGTTCAAACAAATATGTGTATTAAATATTGATTAAACAGATATTTATTAAAGCACCAAGTTTAAAAATAATCGTTTATCTTTCATCATCTTGTTTCAACTTATATTTGAGCAAATTTCCTTTATTCTATGCAAAAATGTATAAATAGGTACCTCAATGATTTTTTTTTTATTGCATATACATACAAACGATGTTTAAACAACAAGATAAACTGAAATGGTTATTGATGATTTATATATTTTTAAACACAATTTTTATAAGAGTTTTATTTAAAAAATTTTAATTTTAATCAAACCCTTTAGGTTTTGAATGGAAACGTTGTGAAAAAATAACAGATTTGTTTGTTGAAAGATAAAGTATATTAATAAAATGCGAAAAAAAATTCTGACTGCGACTTGATATTCTTACATAGGTTAAGTTAGATTAGGTAACATTATAGTAGTAGGTTGCATATTATGACTACTCACTATTGTATTTGATAAATTAATTATTGTTGGGCAATGAGTTGTAAATTAAAAAATATATTTCAAACACATAAAAATATCATATTACTAAAGGTACGTATATACTGTTTCCACAAATAGTAAGGATTAAAAATGTTGTAGCCAAAATCCCTGCTTAAAATGGCGGTAAAATAAATAAATATAATTTTATAAATTATATTAAAAGTATAGTACCATATATAAGTAATACTCTAATAGCCCAAGGACATTCCCAGATCCGTAATAGATCGTCCAGCCAGGAGTTTTCGACCATTAATGGAAGCTCCCGGGTAGATCCTACTGGTCATAGATATTCCATAGAACGTTCCAATGTCTGGGTTTTGCGATCATATTTCTTGAAATTCCTACTAAAGCTTATACAAAGATATATTATAGTATGCAACCAGAAAGTCTCAAAGAGTTCCCATAATCGTAAATTAGTATTTAATCAATGCTGGTCCACATATATATATATATATATGGATGCTAAATGTTAGCTAAATTTTTTTTTTTTACCTTCTATATTATCGGTCTAATGTATAATTTCTAAAATCCTAAATTTTGATTTTTTTCAACGAGAAACCATTAATTATAATACGGACTTTTTGACCTTCCTATATATTATAAATATCATAATATGCAGACTCATTAATTCACATTACCGTATATAACTGGTCGTATATATTGTTTAAGTATGACTATATATACGCATCGTCTCCTCTCCATCTTCTGTGTATATGATATAAAAAAAAATGTAAAAACAAAAAAAAAATTCATTAGTTTATGTACCACTGATTATTTATATGCGTGTGATGTTTTTTTTTTTAAATAGATATATATATATATATATATATATTGTATTAAACATCGCATTTCATCGCGTTTTAGGTTTATGGCTTATGCATATTATATAATATACTATTCGTGTCAACTATACTGACTGTATTATGTGTACCTTTATAGAAATATTATAATTAACATTTATATTATAAAATTGTGGTATATATTACACTCGGGGCTAACGGTGAATAATAAGTACGTTTTAAAAAATGTCCCTCAATACCTGTAGTATATACGTCCTAAACGTATACATATATCGTGCCTGTATGTAAGGTGCTCAACAATATAGTAACCAGAAAAACATTATTTCGCATAGTCTTGAAATCTTTCCGTTCATGTTAGATTAGGAACTAGATTAGAAAAAAAAAATATAGATATTAGATATATTAGAATAATATTAGATATAGATAATTTATAATATTTTAAATAAAAATAAAAGTATATACCAATAACTAATTATTTACTATATATACGTATTTAAAATAGAGGCCTTGTTCTTTTATTGTAAATACTCTTCAAATCTTCTGTATCCACATTTTTATCAGTTCGACATGGTGTTTAACATTGGATTTTACATAGCAACTATAAGTTAAGAGAGTATGAAAGGTGAGGAAGTATAATCATATGTGATTATCATGTAAAAATAAGTAAAATCAAGTATTAATGCAACGTTATTTCATCGGTGCAGATCATAGTATTGAAGTAACCACGATTTGTTCTTCCATATATTGCAGGTATTTTCTTTTTAACATTTTCTCGGTTACTGTTTTTTCTAACAGAAATTCGTGATGAAAATATTCTCTTAAGTGTAAAAAAAACCTATGGTATTTTTATTCGATTGATTTTAGTCACAAGAGGGCTATCTGCAGTTAATATCGACAGGTATTCTGAACAAGAGTCAATATGTCAACTATAATAGCTGATGATTTTTAAATCATTTAAACCAGTTATTGCACTACATATGCGATGTCCCAAAAATTTATCACTGTGAAGTACTTACAATATTTGACGATTTTGAGTAATATAACTTCGGATTATAGGTTACAATTTAATGTTATTATGCTACATTAATTGAGAACCTGACAATGGAAAAGAGGTAAGTGCCAAAAAAATAAATTTTACAGGAGAAGGAAAAAAGTTTTATTAACAAAAACTGTACTACTTTGGCAAGAAAAACTCGTTATTAATAAATACAAATTACTAAAAATAATGTATAAACACTTTATAATATTAGGATAAGTTATTTTTAATTAAAAAAATAATATTTTAAGCTTTTGGAAAAAAAATGTAAACAAATATGTAACTGTTAATAAATATGTTAATATTTGCAAATGTTTTTATAAAATATATGATATTTCTCTTCTAAAAACTCCAACATTGCTAGTAAGTTCTTCTTCTTTCCCTCATTTATGATTGGTACTTATTGGTGTGGTGGGAAGGTACCAATTGTTGTAAAATGTTGGTATTTGTGCTTCTTAAATATCGGCTTTACATCTCATACTTCTAAATCACTGAAACTTCTGTTTGTTTTTATGTATGGAAGAACTGATTTTGACACTAGGATCCAAGATTGTTCCGATATTTTTAAAGACTTTGTGTTCAAGTACATATCACAAGTACTTCCGATATCAAAAAAGGCATTTTTTCCCCCATTGTAATCACTACAAATGGTTTTTCTAGTCTTGCAGATCTAACCATTTCTTGAACTTCTTCTGGGATCCTAAACTTGCTTACCCTTTTTCTTTTTTCTATTACCCCAAAATCTCTGTCACAGGGTATGTAGGAATGCCCAGGCACGAGAAACTTCAGGTCAATTTTGTCATAGTGACCCTTCAAGACAAGAAATATAATCACCAGTAGTACTATTTGATTTTTATTTTGGCCTGCACAGTTGTCACACCAAATTTCCAAATGCTTTTTTGGAGTTACCTGTGATATCAAAACTTTCAATAGACAAGAACCGACTTCGTTTCCCCCTCGTCCTGCAACTCCTTCATGCCACATGCACATGAAAGTTCTTGAATAAGACCCAACGTGTATACAGATATTGTAGTTAGAATGTTGCCTTGAATAAAACATGTTACTATGGGTAAGGGTGGGGGTAAATAGCACTTGTTGCATATCTATATCATAACACTTGAAGGATATTGACTTTCAACGAATGAAGTAGAGAGCAAGCTTGTTGCTTTGTTAGCCTTTCTGTGATGGAGTTCTAGATTTGCTATTAATAGAAATATGGATTTCCACTTGCTGATTTTATTTGTAATTTCATTTTATCGCATATGCGGCAAGTGTCAGTCCTAGGTGTCTTAAAACTTAATTTTGGAAAATCTTTTTTAAAAACCCTTCGATAGTACCTCTCACAAATGTTAACATTGGTATATTTTTCTTTAAATGCCTTAAACATTCGGTGAATGTTTAAATCAGGACTTAAATATTCTTTGGAAAATTTAAGGCGCGAATAATAACTTTTTTTTTTTTTAACACATTTTCTATCATCGTGTATGATAGAAAATACGAATCGGTTCAATATATGAATTCAAATTGTTTACCATATTCGATTTAGAATTTATTCAATATGAATAAGTTAATCATATATAGTTCGCAACTATATTTTAAATTTTTAGATTTTGAGCATAACGAGTAATATAATATTTCTTTTAAAAATTTAAATGATGTGTATTTTTACGTGCTATAAACTTTCTTTGATATAGAAAGAGTCCAGTATAATTTTTCGGTGTTAGCAAACGTTTTTAAAGCATATTTATTGTTGTTGATATTTAAAAAAAGTGAATTTTCAATTATCTCTGTTGTTTTTCAACTTATTTTAGGTATTATTACAAAATTATTGCAATTAATCAGAAAATAATAGGTAGGTACCGCACCGGGATTTGCTCAGAATGGTTTTATCGAAAGAACTGATTTTGAATTTCAAATTCAATATATCCACCACCTGCAGTATATATTATAAGCGATGTGCTTACACCCAAACCACGATTAAAGATAGACAGGTTAAACAACGAGCTATATTACTCCACAATTTACATTGACGAACAAACCGTCTCTCTGAATCAGCTGTAAAATTCTACTACTAGCGCTCGTAGCGATTTAAGATGTTAACCACCACCATAGAACATATTGGTATTCTATATCACATTATTACAATAATATTATCAAATAACAATTATCATAACATTTTGGCGGTAAATAGGTTATTTTAAAAGTAAATTGTTATTTCATGAAAAGCAATATTGTCTTGTTAAGTGTTAGTTGATGTTTTTTTTTATTTCGTGCTGTTTTAAATCGTGCTTATGATATAACTTAATACTTATAATGAATAGAACATGCGTATGATAATATTGATATTATTATATTGTCCGTTGGGAACGCTAGTACCTAGTAGAATTTTCACAGCTGCTTGTGAAAGAAGGTTTGTGAGTCACTTTATAAGAGCTCGTTGTTCAACCTGTCTATCTTTAATCGTGGGCGAGACATAAGTTACATAACAGACTGAACTGATATGGGCAGAAGGCAAGAGAACTGAACTGAACGGATGCAGTGGGCTCGCTCATTTAAACGACTAGAACGATGAATCTTAAATCGTGGAAGACAAGACCGTATTTAGCGAACTGCTCTATCGGACAGTTTCCTAAGTGCAGCACTTCAAAGGGAAGCATTTCAATTACTTTGTAATATGTTTACAATTTTTAGGGGCGGATAAAACAGGTGGAGTAAGCATTTTTGAGTAAAGAGGTTATTAGATGGAAAATTCATTCTAGTTGGTGGGTACTTTTTAAAATTTTCCAGTAGTTTTCACACAATGAATTTTATTTATTTAAATTATTTATAGAATATTATTATGTTTTTATCCAAAATAACTAATAAGTGAAAATTTTTATAAATATCAAAACTTTTCAAAACAATTTTACAGTTTAATAGAACTATTTTATATTTTGATATACCATTCATTATAATATAGGTAATTTTGAAGTACGATTTTTTTTATGCAAGTTTATTATAATTATGCACTTTTCTATAGGAGTCGTGTTTGATATTTATTTTTATAAGATTATTTTTCAAATTTCATACATTTATTTTTCGTGTATTTTATAATAATCTTAAACAGACATATATTATTTATATTTGTCGTAGGTACCTATTGGCGATAGAAAGTTTATCAACTTTAAGGCTGCGGCGGGCAATTTGGTCAAATAACACGTAAAATATAGCACAGTGATCCACCTAACCAGATATCACTTACTATCGCCAATACGGTAGATCATCAATTTCTCATAAGTCGTACTATTGAGTATATACCGTATTCCAGGTATAGCGTTATACCGAGGTTAATTTTATCCGATCGAATATGTCGGAATAAAGTTGTCTACCCTGGATGCCTACTCTACCTCTATGTCACTTTTTAGTTTTTTCTATTACTTATTCTTTTATTTTCTTATAGCCAGTAGGTCAATCGTGTTTTTAATATAGATATATATTTTGTAATGTAATAAAGTTGCAAACTCTTGTCATTTATTGATCCATAAGATGTACCTATGAAGAAAAGAGTAATCGCGTTCAAAGTTTTTCGAACAACGAGATTGAAACTTTGGTTACTCCGAGTCTTTAGACTTTCAGACAAAACTTTGAGTCGTCAGACTCAAAAACATTGACTAATTGGTTCATTAAGATTTTTATTTCAATTCACACTGTAAACAAGATAAGTAAAAACACAATCAAAAAGAGAAATCTAAAACACTAAACGACTACAGTTAATATTGAATTAGAATAGATAATATTAAAATAACTCGTGGAAAGAAAAACATATTTCTGATTTCAGAATAACACCGAACGATTCGGAGAATTAATTGTATTGTATTGTATACCCATATGTAATACCCATCATATTTTATAATAAAGTGTGGTTGGTATAATTTTAATCTTAGATTAACTTATTACCCGGATAATTTATACGTATGACCCAGGTCGTATGCAGATGAGGGGGCTAAGGGGCTGAAACCTCCCCATTTCCCGTATAATTCTATTTTTTTTAATGTTTCATATTATAGGTATAGTATATTATAATATAATAGCTGGTATATTTTTAACAGTATTCTACTATAACACTAAAAAAACACCTATACTTTATTCTTTCAAGTCAAATCTTGTGTCGATTGTGTAAATTGAGTAATTTTTGTTTTTTTTTTTTTTACAATTTTCCAGTGTGAAAATGTGAATATTTTTTTCTTTTTATATATTAAAATATAGTAGATACCTATCTTGTATTCTTGTACCATTTATTTGATATATTTGGTATATTATGTTTATACCTACCTACCTCAGAATCATTATTGATAATATTAATGATCGTGTACAACTCACACGAGCACAAAAACGGCCTATATAATATTTCTAAATACTGTCTCTGGCCGCAACACCAACGAAAAATCTACCTAATAGCGTGATAAATCTGTAGGACTTTGAAAAGTCAGGTTTAAATTCTGAAAACTGTTTTGAATTCATTTGGTTATCTTCTAAGGATTTTTATAAGGATCTTCTTCTTCGAGGCGTTTTTTTAAATTATTTTTTTATTCGTGTTATTTATCATTAAAATTCAATTCCTAAATATTGATTATATTTTAATCTGTAATAATAAAGAAAAATGCCTAGATCGATCCCTAGAAGACAGGCTGACACATTCAGATCTATTTACAGATTGTAAATCCGACTTTCCAAAGTTCTACAATTTTGTTCTACAATATTGGTCTTTTAGGCGGAAATTTCGTGATTGCACAACAATAAAAAGTGATACGGTACGGGGCTATTTTTAGATTAATTTTAAAATGTACATAAATATTTCTAAATTGTTAGATTTTTATTTTTCATAATATTTCTTTAAAATTGCCTATACAGAACCCCTTAAAAATGGCAGGTATTGAGGGCCCCTTAAGCTCCATACCTCCTCATGCTTTCCTATAAATTATAATATAATACACAGTGGCGGCTCGTGAGCTTTGAAAATAGGAGGGCGATTAAAAATTATTAATATTTTGAAAAGCATAGAATCAAATAATAATTATGTACTTACTAATTTAAAAGGTATTTATTAAATCAAAATTAATACCATATAGAAAAATAAAAATATAAATACGTTTTACAAAAAACGAAAATTATAAAATAATAAAACTATAATTCTTATACGTTTATTATACCTACTCAAAATTTGAGCGTCTATCTTTCATTTCACTAAACAGGTCTTCCAAAGTGTCTTAAATTTTTCGTTAATTTTATACTGGATTTTTATCTACCGTTTTATAATCTTCATTGTATTCTTCATCTGGCTATTAATACTCTAAGATTTTTCACCGTCATCACTAAATCCCTCCATTTATAATGGATTATAATAATATAATAAATGGAATAAATAATAAAGAAATATAGACATTTGCACGCGTCACGAGCACACAGTAAATACACGTTAACTTATTCCGTATTGTTCAAGGGCGTCCATCTAAGAAAACTCAGGGGGGGGGGCGAAATTAACGTCATAAACCAAAAACCATATATAAGATATTTTATTTTATAAATTTACATTATAT
>JAIPRL010002450.1:10499-59783 GCA_025469235.1 Pemphigus obesinymphae | reverse complement strand
TTATCATTGCTTTCAAATTCAATACATCCACCAAAAGTACCCTGCCCAGTAGCGAAGTGCATCCACCAATACTGACACCCGACGAGCGAAGTGCTTCCACAACCTACTGACCGGCTTTTTTTTATTAATATTTAAAATTTTCATTTTGTATATTAGTAAAAATGTTTTGCGTCTTACACGGTAAGACGTGAGTCGTAGTTTGGCCACCCCTGAAATATAATATAAATATATACATAATTTATTACACACAAACAAAAATATATATATATATTTTTTAAATAGTTATTGTTTCTTTTTTTTCTATTAAGTGCCACCAAATCACGTCTACAGAACTAGCGTCCCCTAGGGGGCGATATCATACACTTTGGGAACCACTGATATAACACATATAATAACGATTTGAACAGACCCGGTTTTTTTTTTCCTGTGATCGGCCACACCGCAATGATATTGTGCGGTAATATAATAAGTAATATATTCCGTTCGGATCACGTCGTCGTCCGTCGTACTGCGGTTACAATACATTCGCTGTAGTGTCATGAAGTAGCGAAAAGTAAAAATATCGTGGTTCGATAAGAAACTTTGCAAACTCGGACTGAGATCAACCTATA
Organism: Pemphigus obesinymphae; assembly: GCA_025469235.1. NCBI lineage: Eukaryota > Metazoa > Arthropoda > Insecta > Hemiptera > Aphididae > Pemphigus > Pemphigus obesinymphae. The sequence continues at coordinate 59,172 of JAIPRL010002450.1, read as the reverse complement.
TATATATATATATATATATACAGAGTGTCCCGCGAAGTTTTAATCATATAGCGATTTCTCCTGGATAAATAGATGAGTTTAAAATTCAATTTTTAGTTACGGACTAAATTATTTAAAAGTAAACAATAATCTTAGATTCTGAGTGAGACCGGGAAAATCAATATTAGCAGTTTAGCCGTACATTAAAAAATTAATATTAGTTTAATCGCACTCTCAAAAATTTCTTTTATAACTATTTATAGTTTTTTGGATAAAATGTATTACTTTGGTACAAAATTGCGATCGTAATAAATTTTTGATACAATATGTATTTATTTAAGTTTTTAACGTCTGGACTCGCCGTTTTTTATATAGTATACAGTATACACTTACCGTTTACATAAAATACTATACATTGAGAAAAATATTGGGATATTATAGTGATAATGGTATTGATAAGGCCTTAGAAATAAATTATAGATGGAAAGTATAATTATTTAATTTACTTGCATTCTGTGATGAGGATGATTATGTCCATAGGAAGTTGAATGAGTGGGAATATAGAACAATGTGGTGGTTTTTAGTAGGATAAGAAATGAAATCATGGAAAGAAGGTTAGGTGCATCTAATGAGTCATTTATAAGATAGGAGATAAAAGTGAGATTTGCATCAATACGTCGAGAGGAAAGTATAGGTATTTTTAGGGCATTGAGAATGAAGGAATAGTCGTGAGGTGGATGCTCTATCTTAAATATATATGTAACGTAGGACTATACTTTATGTTGGACTTGCTCTAATCTTAATTGGTCCTTGGTCAAATAAGGATTTTAAATTATCGTGGCATATTCCATAATTGAGCGAACCAAGGAAAAGATAGGGTGCAATGGCAATTCGAAGGGGTTAACATACTTTGTACTCCGCTTAATAATAAAAACCAAAACTTGTAGATCTCTACAAACTGTTATATTTATATGCTGTTCAAAATTCAAAGAAGGTGGATTTAATTTAACCTTTTACTTATTCAACGTGGTGTTTCATAACAAATCAGGTGTTATTTTTATAACCGAGAACACTACAAGTGATTATTGACGAACAATCAACAAAACATAGTTTCGAGAATCGCTGTTGTAAACAAATTCTGGTATTGGTCATACAAATTCATATAAATAACGTACTTAAATAATTGTGCGAAAAAAAATTCAAGAATTGGATTTTATGTTGGAAGAGGGGATGCTGGAGTATCGTGTTTCTACAACCCCTCCCATACTAAACTTAACTTTTTTCATGTTTCAGATATCATTCAATTTCTGGAATTCGTGATACAATTTTATACGAATTACGTGCTAAATAATTACACGAAAATAATTCAAGAATTGTGAATTTTACGGTAGGTAGGAAACGTTTTTCCACATTAAAATCAGTTTTCTCATTGTACCGGTGCCGTACGAATTCCTGGATTTGTCGTAAAAATTATGTACTAAATAATGGGGGAAATTCCAAAATCCAATTGGGGACGGGGGTTGGGGAAATATAGATGCTGAATTCATTAAGAAAAATTACATGTTATGGAGCGATTTCACAGTGAAATCAAACGGTCTTACATTTTTAATTTTTTTATATTTTGTGTTTGGGATTTGGCAATTGTAGCATGCTATAATAATATGGCCAATATTATACAGATAATAAATTGAAGTGGAAAATGTTAAAATTAAAACTGTATCTCGTAAGTTATTCTCTCGTTTTATTACATAAAAATAAATTATAAAATGTTTTTAGACTTTTTGGTTGAACAATTTATGCATAAATAGAGGCATAAATTGTTCTTTCTTTAAAAAAAAAATCATTAAAATGTTTAAAAAACAATAAGAGAACAAAATGTGCCTAATAGAGAACAATCAAATGAGTGAAAAATTCAAGTATATTTTGTTCCTTTTCGAAGACATTTTATTATATTTTAGTTATTGTCGAAAAGGAAAACAATGTGCCCCTTTATGGCCCTTTTATTTTAACCGTAAGAAGGAATAAGTTGCGGATGCATTTTGAACAAAATATGCACTGAATAAAATATTCCTTTAACAAGAATAATAATTGTAAATATATGTATATAATAATATGAAAATACGACTATTTTGAAAAATATTTATTTTTCATTTTTAAACGGTCGTGGATGAGTTTTTTCAGAATGTCGTCCTTTAGATAACAGTCGAAAAAACTGAATTTAAAAATATGAACGAGAAAATATTAAAGGTAATAAGTACAGGATTTATTGAACACGGTGTACATATAGGTATAGGTAGATAATAATATGTACGTGACGGTTTTGTATCGAACTAAAATCGAGTCGAATATTTATCACCGTCGCGACATTTTGATGTACAAACACGGACACAAATGTTTACTATTGGGGAAAAAAAATGATGTAAACAAATTCCCAGCAATTTGTTTTCGTTTATATGACGTGGACATAAATGTATTATGAATGTCAAAATCCTGTGATATCAAACAAAAAATAATAATAATTTATGTTATAGTCTCCAAAATATTATTTTACATTTTAAACACTGAGCGTATATCTGTATTGATTTTACAATGATGCGTTTTATTTTTAATTATTTTTATTTTTATTTTTTTTTGAATGCGTACACTTTTTTACGCAGAAAAAGTAAAGTAAGAGTTTTCTGGTATAGAGGTATTCGATGGGAAATTCGCTTTAGTTGGTAATTCATACAGGACTGCATTTTTTGATTTTCCAAGTAGTTTTCAAAAACGTAACGAAAATCTACCATTTATAATAGGGAAATAATACGAAAAGTAGTTCAAAATTAGAAAATGAGAAATGAGCTAGTCATGGTTATCGACCATATAGGCGATATATAATGTTTATAGGTAAATATGAATCGGAAAAATAAAATGTCAAAAACTTGAAATTTACCCCAAATATTTATTATAATAGCACTTTGTATATTTACTTCGTATTTTTGAAGAGCCATTAAAATATAAATTCTATAATAGCAATATTCATGTTATATAGGTACATCGAAGCATTGCTCAGAACAAATTATTTCTTTCAAATTCAATATACGATTAACCGCCAGCAGTATCCTACCCGACGAGCGAATTGTTTCCCCCCCCCCTACTCTGACCGGCATTTTTTTTCATGTACAGCCATATAAATCATACATTTATAATATATTGTTTTACATTTTTTAGCTAAAATTTACTGCAAGTATATATGGTAGTAGAGATTAAAAAAAAAAAAAAAAAAAATAGTTTTTCTCGTTCCTTCCCCGAACCAGAAGCGACTGGTGTTCTGGGTGGCTTGGGACCCGTACTGGACGTTAGAACCGGCTCTAACGATTTTGCGATAAACGATTCCCACCCACTCCCCAAGTATTCGTGAACGACTATTGGGTTTGAATAGCACGTAATAAAATTGTGGCATATTTATCAAATATCAGCTATACACGTATAGTTAAGGAGAGTCGGGGTAAGTTGACGGCCTCAAGTTTTCTCGTTTATTTTATAGGCTATTTTATAAACTATACCAGATATATTCAAATCATGTCCGAGTACATAACACAATAACATATTGAATATTATATTTATTTTAAAAGAATATCGAATATTGATTTGAAATTTGAAATGGTTAAAAAATAAAAAATAAAATGCGTCGTCTTAGTCAAGGTCTGGATAAGTTGATATCTATTTATGAAAAATCTATAAGTGTTATTTAAATATATATAAATATATATTTAATTAAGATAAATGTCTAATACCCCTCTTAAAAATTAATTGTATAGTATTATATACAATTTTTATTATTAAAAATGTAGTATTTAAATCATTCGTGAATAGAAGTCGTATTCATAACGTAATGGTGGGTAAGTCGACAGTATCGTAAACTTGTTTACGCCAACTAACCGGCATGTTATGTTTATATTATCTGCTAATTTTTAGTCAAATAATGTATTCAAATAATTTGGATAAGATATCAATCAAAAGTAAAGAAAACGTATGATTTATGTAGGTACCTTCTTAAATATTAGGTCTTGCTTTTAGTGGTTTTACAGTGATGTTTATTTTATATTATTTCTCTGTTTTGTTTTTCATAAATACGTCTGGTAGTGATAATGATCAATTCATATTAACTTTAAAAAGCAATTAAAAAAGAAATCTTGATTTTAGAGGAAAATTTTTATACAAAATACATAATAATGATTGTCATATCAATAGTCTTGTGTTGTAAGTAATATTTTACAAAATTTCCAGTTAGGACAATTTGAATGTTCACTTTACAATATAAATGAAAATAGTCTATTTATAGTTGGAATACCAATTTCTTATTATCAAATGACCACCATATTTTCAACACAATTAGGTAAATAATTTAATCGGTTAGAAACTTGACGAATAGACGAATATTTTTGGTTTATATAAAAAATATACGTACTTGGGTCATAGATATTACATTTGTTTGTTTAGCTTTCGGTAAAATGTATATTTATGTCGTACTCACATTATCTGTTAGTGTAGTTTTCGATGATAGCATGACATATTTGTACTAGCAATATAATTTATTTTGATACAATTTTTGATATAATGTGAGTAGGTATACCACATTTGAACACGGACTGCTTTTAACCTACAGTACTTATTTCACCCAATAACATCATAATATATTTGATTAAATCTAATAAATATTATACAAACAATAATAGTAATAATAATAATAATAATAATAATAGTAATATGTAAATAAATTTTACATTGCAGTATATTTAATTCATTTTAGTCGTAAATGTCACCTACAACATTTGTGCACTGGGCCAACCGTCGATATGGCAATTCAAAAAACATTATAGGGACCGTGCAACTAATTCGTAATATTATGTGAATTCTACTTGTATTTGATATATATGAATATGTTTCAAAAATTGAAACAAATATTCCATTGAACAATAAATTACATTTTGAGAAAATAAATCAGGGTTGCTGGTTTTGGGCAAATCTGTATGGTCAATGTACATTTTTTCACATTAGTTGTGAACATAAAAAATAATCGTAAGTATATTATAATATAATATAGAGCCTTAGAAATCCGTAGGTATATACTACGGAATTGTGAAAAATAGCGTATTTTATCCGAAAAAACGAACTCCGTAAGTATACGCAACAGACTAAAATGAATAAAAATGATAGTTGAAACTATGGTCTAGTTTTAATTTAAAACGTATATAAAGATTTTTTTCTTCATTTTTCGTTTAATAAAATATGTACTATTTTAAGAATAAATTATAATCTAGATACTTTAATCATAAGGAAAGCTTATGCTTATTCGGAGATAAAGTTAGAATTGAATATGTATAGGATATTGCATCTTAATAGTTTAATATTAAGGGGCCGCAACACCAGCAAAAAATCGACCTAAAAGCGTGACAAAACTGTGTGACTTTGAAAAGTCGGATTTCAATTCTGAAAACTGTTTGAATTCATTAGTTTGTCTTCTAGGCGTTTATTTTTTATTATATTTTAGCCGAGCTATTTATCTTTAAAAATCGCAGTTTTTAAGCATTTAAAAACATTTTGATCTGTAATAATAAAGAAAAATGATAGATCGATCCCTAGAATACAGGCCAACACATTTAAAACAGTTTACAGATTGTAAATCCGACATTTCAAAGTTCTACAATTTTGTCTTGCTTATTGATCTTTTAGGCGAAAATTTCGTGATTAAACAACAATAAAAAGTGGTACGGGGCTATTTTTAGATTAATTTTAAAATATACTTAAATATTTATAAATTGTTAAATTTTTATTTTTCATAATATTTTTAAAAAATTTTCTTTACAGAATCCTTTAAAAATGGCAGGTTTTGCGGTCCCTTAAAAATATTAAAGTAATAGGTACGGGGATATATCGATTCCACCAATATAGCATCGACTCCGCCAGTATCTTTTCTACCACAACAGGTAGACCGAAAACGACCTATTGATTCCGCCAGTATCATTTTTTCCGCTACAGGTAGACCAACAACGATCTATCGATTCCGCCAATTGTTTATATAATATGTTATAATATACTATAATAAACTGAATAAGTTAAATATTACCGAGTAGAAAAAAAACCGGTATAATTTATGTTTTGTATAAAACCACTTACTCTTTCGCTTCGATTAGAATCTAAAATATGAAATATGATCATATTTCAACGGAAAAAAACAATCTAATTATATAAAAATTAATTTAAACATTTTTCAATTATTAAAATTACTAAAGTATGAGTACTAAGTATAATATTATTTACTATTTATTTATTTCAAAAATGCAATTTGGAGGGCTGGGGAAATCAACGTATAGGTTGAAAAAAAATTAACCGTGTACAATTTATTAAATTATGTTTTATTTAATAAAAATTTCACTATAAAAAATAGTTTTTTTTACAATAAATAATATAATATAGGTACCTATCTAATGTAAATATTGACAATAAGTAATTCGATTAATTTTTATGAATGACAATAAATTATTATTATAAAGCTAAAGCATAAAAAAAGTTGTATTTATAAATGTTTTAATTAAATAAAAAAAACGTAATCGTGCTTTATCAGTGTTTATGTGTTGTATGGATGAAAAATTTCAGGTAAAAAAAGGTAGGTGGCGGAATCGATAGGTCGTGTTCGGTATCCCTGTTACGGTAGAATTGGTACTGGCGGAGTCGATATACATTTTCCCTAAAAAAAAAAGGTCTGGCGGAATCGATGAAACCCCGTCACATATCACCCGGTCGTGATAACTATGTGTGTGATCAAACTGTGGTGATAGTAATTTTCACCTACACTGAACCAAATATCATTGGTAGAATTAACAATATGCAATAATCAAATTTTAACAAACGAATATTTATAGAAATAACGCAATTTTTATTATTTAAACGTTAAATTAATAAAAAATGTTTTTACAATAACAAATTAATTTTATATATTTCACTAAATATATAAGTTATAATTTATAAAAATCATATAGATTTTAGTTATTAGGTTGAAAAAATATTCTGTTTAGATTGACCATTTTAATTAATAAATGGGTGTTTATTCTACGAAGGAGGAGAAAGAAAGAAATGAACGCAAAATATTTATAATTGAATTAACAAAATATTTGTTAATTCAAATTCATTTTTATTCAATTGGACAATTTTACCCAAGACATTGATAAAAGTTACTGTTAAATCAATAACACGTTTTGTTTTTTTTACAGTTAGATTAACAAATATTTTATTTCTAAATCGACAAACATTTTATTAACAACCATATAATTAATAAATTAATCTATACTTTTTATTGATATCACAGATATATACTTGGTTCAGCGTACACTACTATATGGTATTACATATTTCGATTGATAATAAAATAGTAATTCGGTCGTTTCGCAATTATTGTTATAAATATTAAGCGGGCCGTAACTGTCACAGTGAAACGAATGACAAACGTGTGCATACAGAAATGAACGGTAATTATGTATTAATGTTCATTACACTATACGTTACCCTTTCTTTTTCCGTATGCACTCGACCCTGAAATCTCCCTCCGACGCATTTCGAAATTTTTCTTCGCTCGCTCCGGTCCGAGTCGTGTCCAAAGAAAGGTTTGTGCCCGCGCGACGAACGCATAGGTATTACTATACACGACTCGGTCATTTTCTCCGTTTTTGCCGGCAGTGCGGTTTTTTTTTATAGCATTTTCGTACCCGGACCCCGTGTCTCCGGTACACCCCGGACATATAAATCAGGTACGGATTTTATTTCATTATTATTATTATTATTATTATTTTTTTTTTTTTTTTAAATTCAAATAATTTTATTAAATTTTTGTTTTTTTTTTTTTTTAACTATGATTTTTCTATTATACCGATTTGGCGTTTGATTGCGCGTACGTACGCGTTTTTAGTATCATTTTTGGTCAAGATCGGGCCAGTATACTCACTGTTATATTTGTTTAATTTTTGATTTCGTATTTTAACGTTAAAAATAAATATTTACTATATTATATAATATATGTCAGGTTAAACGTTCGTTTAAGAATCAAAGACTCAATTTTAGCCAATATTTATATAGTTAATAGTTAGGTATTGCCGTTATATTATATGTCACTGTTAAGATTTACTATCTACTTCACTCAGGGAATTATTTGTTGAATTTCAATCATATGAGTTTTTCATTCATCAGTTATCTAAAATTATTATTTTTTTTATCGATAATATACCGTGACACGGTAATAGATAAATTTATATGTACTGTAAAACATTATTATCACCATTATTGTTAAAGATTGAAAAAATGTAAATCAACGCTTTAAAAATTAATAAAAATATTTAAAATACTATTTGAAGCTTTTATGAATGACTAACGTCATTCAAATATTCAACTCGATAAGTGAACGTTACATGCGGTAACTTATGACTTTACATTTATACTCGTATTATTGTTCTGCAGCTTTGTATATACTCTTCGATATTTTATACACTATAATAAAGTTCAAATATCATTAAATCTTCAATATTATACCGTTAGTATTTTTGGTAATATTATACTCGCTATAAATTTGAAATAAATCTAAATGAATAAAATATATGATGTTGTTAGTATACGAGCAAGAGCGTAGCAAAGTAAGTTTTTTATAAAACCAAAAAAAAAAAAAATTAAATTAAAAATATAACTATATATGTGTTTTCAAAAAACCAAGGGGACAATTGCTTGTTTATTCAAGTATATAATGCTAAAACATAGAAAAACTCATCTCTATCAAAGACGGATAATCGTCAAGTTAATGAAAAATATTAACAAACTATAGTTAAATTAACCTAAAAGACTTCAATTAAGATTTAATAGCTTATAAAAAAAAACTTCTACTCATTACGTTTAAGGTCGAAACGGAGGAAAATGTGAATTTAACTCAGTTAAATAAAGGCTATATTATATTAGGTTTCTGATTTTTTAAATTATTCAAAAACGTATAATAAATTTATTATATTGATTAGGTACATTTTACTTTTCTTTTTTTTTTTTGTAAATTGTATTAATAGTATTCATTTATTAACACGTGAAACTATTATGTTTGACTATGGAAAATTTTAATTATATACCTATTAAAATTGGTTAGGTAAAATGATAAAAATGATAAAAATAATTAACTATTGAAAAAGTTATAAAAAGATTAACTTGTTTATAACTATCTATATAGTTAATGCACACTTATTTGTGTATAATAATACCCAATACCGAATCTTTATTTTATTGTTGAAAAAAAAAACGTAAAAATAAAATACGTCAGTTTTCGTTTGTTCGTGTTTTTAGTAGTTCAAAAACTAAAACTAAATATTATGAAAACCTTGTTTTTATATTGTATAATTATATTATAAAACGATTAAATGCAAAAATTAATTTTAAACCATAGTGTAAAAAATATAAACACTGCAACTGTATACACTAGATACGTATATGCATATTGCATACATATATATATATATATATATGTACATGTACAAAATATTATGTTTTAATTTGATTGTGTGCACACGGCATCGAGTGTAGTATCCGATTTTTAATAAAATATAATATATTGTTTTTTTTTTTTTGTTTTTATCACACTTATATTATCGGATAAGTAATTTCAAAAATACATATTATACCAATGTTGAAAATCTACGTATATCTGCGGAACCCATAAGTCGTTATCAATAAAAAAAAAAAATTAAAAAAAAACATTTATATATGTTTATAGATATGTACCTTTGGGATTATCGCCCGACATTATTATGTATGTGCATAAAAAAGTAATTTTAATTCTTTTTAAACTTTCTACGTACCTGTATATATGCATCGTATGCACAATACATGAATAATGGATAGGTATACATATTTTTTTATTCCGACGTGTATTTTTGTTAGACGCGTGTATTTTTACTTTTAAGCAAAACGTTTATACATTTCATAACTTGTCTATTCATAGCAGGTATACGCATATAATAATATATGTTAGCTATATATATATATACTCGTGTATAGGTACCAACGAACGATATTATTCAACAACGAATGTTATAATATATTTAAATAATACTTACCGTACAGAACTGTATCCCGAAATGGAAAGTAATAAAAAATTACAATACGTTTGTTTATCTCCGCAAATAAATATCAGCCACCCGATGTAAAATATATTTTATTAAGCTCATCGTCCGAAAATCCTTACTCGAAAAGTAAAAAATAATAATAATAAGAAGAAAAATCAGTTCTGTTTCTCGGGCGAAAATAATTTTAATTTTGTTTATCGAACTATTTTATATATTATATATGGGTAGATAATGTATATGTTTCTGTAGATTACATAGTACGTATAACGAGCTGACCAATTCTTTCAAAGTACTAGATTATAATATAGGTAGATATTTCCCAAAATTATAGGCAAATAGACTTTTATAAATCAGTGCAAAGTTTTTTTTTTTTTTTTTTAATAATTACGCTAGATAAATAAATTCAAATCAAATTTTTAATTGAAATATTAGAATCGTATAGAATTCGTGTGAGGTTAATGAACCAACGTTTTACAATTATTACTAAAAATTATTATTATTTTTATTATTATTATTAAAATAATTACCTCATGATTTACGAGATAGGTAAATAGCTGGTTTCTCTATTGGGAGTTCAAAATTTATCCGCATTCGCTTCAAAGAAATTTTATATTATTCATTTTAATATTTAGCCTTTTATAGGTAAATAAAACTAATTTTTTAAAATTTGTAACCTCACTGTTTTCGAATTATGGGCATTTACTCAGTGTGAATGCATACTCAGTGCTTGATGAGCAAAATATACACTATCGGTCAAGAATCAAGATTATAAATGTGTGTGTGTCAATCAATATTATTGTCAATCTTATAACACACGTACGATCAATTTTGAATGGAAATTACCTAAACTGATAATGTGGATTGCGATCGTGTATTCAGGCATTTAAAAAACTCATTCGATTATCATGACGTATAAAAACATTCTAAGTTTAAAAATTGACATTATATCTGTATAATAATATGCAGTTTAGATGGGTATTCGCTTTTTTTTTGGCCAAAAAAACCAAAAAAAAGGTTAGATTTTTGTTTTCTTTAGATCTATTGTTCTATACCTGACATTATTTAGTTTTGTGACGTAATTATTTAAAAAATCTAGTCATTACTAGATATTTCACTAGGTATAGTTTATATTGGAAGAGTATTCAAAATCCATTTTTTTTAAGCATTGATCTTTAGCAATTTTTAAAATATAAACGCTTTACCATATTTTTACTATATTTATAGGTTGGATTACGCAGTTTTTTTTTATTGATTTTTACTTGTAAAAAACAGGAATTACATCACTTTTTCATTAAAAGCCAATGCATCATTGGGGATTATATGCTTTAAATGTTTACGTTAAACAAGACAAAATAATGTCAAGTATAAGTAGAAATTTTGTGAAAACGAAAATTGAACATTTTTCATTTTTGGCGGAAACAATATTTGGCGGAAATGAAAATATTCGTGGATAATGTTACATATTATAGTTCACCTTCTTTCTCAGCTTACGGCCCATTAAGGGCCAACGCTGCCTGCCACAAGTCTCCCCATCGTTCTCTATCTCTAGCATCTTCCGTCTGTATCGTTCCATCTATGTTTCATCATGTACGAGTATACCTTTAATACCATATCTAACCATCTTTATCTTAGTCTCTCAGGAGGTCTTTCCTATTTAATTTTTTTATTTTATACTTCTTTTATTTCTATATAGTCTATCTACTTTTGTTTAATATCTCGAAAACGGTGCTGTTACAATAATCATAAAAAATTCATTTTAAATGAATTACAAATTTCAATATAACACATATATTTGTTACAAACATTTTAGAATGATTGTATATTAGTATACATTTATATAAGTCTCAATTATAACTCAAAGTCGGTCAGTGGTTACAAACTATAACAATATTTGATAACAAATTAATATAATGGAGTTACAAATTATTTCGACGGATTTTGATTTCAATCGTTTATATACCGCGTTAACTCGAATTAATTTTACATAAAACCTTTTACGTTTTTATTTTCGAAAATGTTCAGACGTTAAACAAAAACACGAAAAATATTGTATAAACAGTTATTAAACACGAAAAAATCCGTTTAACGTGCTAACGGTATGAGCACTGTTATAGTATATTATTTTTATCTACGTCGTCTTTGATTGAACCTATTGTATAAAATGTAGAGTGAAATATCTTTTTAATAAAGTTGTTATACCTATTGTTATGAAAATAATTATACGAATTTTTTTATAAGGATTCGCTTTTAAATAAATATCGTGCACGACGATGGAATTCAAATAATAAAATTGGTTATTCCATCATTATAATGACCGTGTTAACGCATTTACCTAAACATTATGTTACCGTTACCGTCGCCTGCAGTAGAAAACCTAATCAAACGCTCGTCAAACCGTGTCCGGACGTTTTACGCGTAGTGATAACTGAATAGGATTCGATAGGAAATAACGTGTCGAATAGTCGACGACAATGACCATTTGATCACTGCAGTTTTTATTTTTAACTTTTACACACGATTAGCGAATGATTAAAAAAATATATCGAATCATAACGAATAACTATATATTGAATAATAAAAACGACATTACTATTTTTCCGATGATCCGTGATCATTTGAACGATCGCAAAATGAACTTAATGTATGTAATAAGGATCGTTATTTTAGGCGTTTTTTTTTTATACTTTATTAACAATATACGTTTATATCCGGTTTCTTATTGTTATATTATGATATCGCACGACCGCCGTTTTTAATATAACAATGGTAATTGGAAATAATAGGCGAATTGCATTTTTCCTTCTTAAATTAGGGCGGACCATTTTTCACTAAAATTCACGGTGAATTTTCTTCCGTTGTTCGTTTTTCTCCAAATAATATTTTCGCCGATATATTGTGTGCCCTTAAAAGTATTTAATTTGCGATACGATTTACTTGTCGTAAATACACAGTAAATCGGGAAATATTTTCGATTTAAACACTCCGAGTGAGCGAAGCCAGTGAATGAACCGGCTCGGTTCACCGATATATATAGGTGCCACCGAATGAAGTACACCTAAACGTCAATTTTTTTTCCCCATCTATATATGGTGGTCAGTGGAGAGAAATGGCCTATAACGTCCTTATAAAATTTAATTATTTTTTTTTGTTTCTTTAAAATTAAATTAAAATACTAATATACAGTTTACAAATAAAATAAAATCATATATACGTGTATAATATTTATTTATTTGTATTAGATGTGATTTTATCGTGTTACTTATATTATATAATTTATATATTTATGCGTATTCGACGTAGACCATATTATATAATTTCAATATGAATTCCGGTGTGAAATATGACAAAATGTTTAAACTTGGCGTGTGAATATAATATAGGCGTGCATATACATCATGTTGTGAAATTTCTACCGTTTACTCAAAAGTATAGGTACACAAATATGGCGTATGGGAAACACTGCAGTTAACTTGAAATCAAACAATGCATTTCAATATTATATTAACGATGGCTTGTATAAAAATCGTATTTTAAATATAAATATTTAGGTATAACGTACGATCGACTAATGGTACCGACCATTAAACGATTCGTTATATCACCGTGGAGTTGTAAAAATATATTTACGATTTTTTCACGGAAAACAAAATAATGTACTCCGAGTATATATTATCATTAAATCATATTTATAAAACAAACGAGTATCTCTTTTTTTTTTTTTTATGTACTTTTATATGCATAAAATATTACGGCACAACGATTGCGACGATTATAAAATGGAAATAAGAGAAAAAAATAAAATAAAATAAGAACAGACTAAAAGAAAAAACCAATATAAATACATGCGTTATATTAAATAGAGCGTTTAGGATAAACGAGATTTTGTTAGAGATAACTGGTTGGGGACGGGAATTAAGAAGCAATTGATATCGGGAGATATATAGCCCAGAGAGCAAAAAAGGAAAATAAGGTTTAATATAGGAGAGGATAGAGAAGGACAATCAAATACGAGTATCTTATTTTATAATTATAAAATCATATACTCGTACTTTAGGCATTAATAGTACCTATTTTTAAAATGTGAATTACAAAAAAATTACGCATATAGGTCTATTCGTTACGCATATTATAATGAATATTTAAAATTGAAAGTCCCGAAATTAGATAACCACACTGCTAAAATTTAACAATTTTAAAACTTTACGAAATTATGTTGGCGAATCCTTAAAACCATGAACAGTCCTTTAAATGTTTAAAGATCTTTTATGCAATCCAACCTAACTATGAAAATACTGCAGGTATGAAATTTATTCGAAAATTGTACTGGAAACTATCTCGTTTTGTAACAAAACTTTACCCAAAATCACAATATATACAAACTCAATAATATTTTTTCTTTCGTTTTTACTTATCACAATAAATTATATACTTAGGTACTTAATAGTGGGTTTTTTCTATATCGACACATAAAATATTTCATTTAAACAAAGAAACGCTCATATTCTCCAAATTGATATAAATTACAATAGTAAATTAGGTACTTACCTGTATTTTAGAACAAAATCTACGTTTTCAACTATATGACTATATAAGTGTTTGATATATATATAGAATATCCTATAAGGATTTACTCGTTGTAATATATGTGTGCTACATAAATACACCTTTTTTAATTTTAATTCAAATTTTTAAATAACTTTTTGTAATAAACATTTGTTTTTAATTATTTACAATTTGTAAATAGACAATATAAATAGTTAGTTTAAGTCCGGTTTTTAATTTAGTTTATTTGTCAAATAATTATTCAAAAGATAAGGGAAAATATACAATTATTGTACTTATAATATTATATTATTATAATAGTTTTATTATTAGTTTTTTAATATTCAGATTATACGCTTCTCCGTCAAACACACCAACAAATTGATCATGTCTATTCCTTATAAGTGTTAAGACTAAAGTTAAGTTAAGACTAAGTTAAAACTGAAAAGTAAATAACATTGACCAATCACGATCAATTAATTTTCTGACAATTTTGACGGATCGACTTCTAAAAGTAATAAAAATGGTAAATTTAAGTTAAGTTTTATTTAATTGCTGAATAAATAATAGCTCTATCCAATAAGTTTCAAACTAGTTGCCTCGTCAAATTGACTTGCACCACCTATATTTATTCAAATTTCCAGTACATTTACTTTCAATAAATGGAAAAAATCTTAAAAATGGACAATGTAAGGGGTCTTCAAATCCTTATATTTTTAAGGAAAACCGATACATTATATAGTGATTACTCGTAAAGTATTCTGTATATAATATTGATGCTCATGACTTATATCTACCAAAATATATTCATTGTTAATTTTATTATAATATAATTAACACTTAATTGCTACTTTTTTTTTTTTTTACAATAATATCGAAATTACTAATGCGAATATAATAGAGTAGGAGATACATTAAAATATCATGCATTTTTTATACGATTTTAGATATTTATCATTTTGTACAATATATATTGATATGTATATGTCAAGGGTATAATGAAATCAAATGTAAATAATTAAATTATTTTAACGAGTTTGTACTTTTATTTAACGAAATATTTCTTCACGATTTACTACTATTTTTATCCTCACACGTAAATATTATTACATACAAATATGCATAAATATTCTGAACGATTTGTGAAACTCCTTACTTAGTGATATATACTACAGATAAGTTTTCTGAGTTCTAATTGCCAAATTTAGATAATTACCTACTCACGAAAAGTTACAATATTTCGTGCCAGTATAATTTAAATTATTATTATTGTTTTAAGCATCGCAAATAAACAGATTAAAATATATTCCGTTTTTAAATGTAATAATTATTGTTTTACTAAATTCAAATACAATATTGGTGTACAATCACACATGATGCACGTTTCTATGGTAAATATAAAAAAACAAAAGTCGGCAATAAAAACATAAAGCATAATGAATAAGATCGGGTTATTTTTCGTCGTATTTCTATCCCAGATAATCTGACAGCTTATTATTATTAATAAATAAGAAGAGCAAATATATGAATTCGAAAGCAATGATATAAATCATCAAATTAAAAAAAAAAAATCCATTCTTAACTGAATAATTTAACTCGTTTATATGGATTAATCCACTGTTTATCAAAATATAATTATATTATAATTTTTTAAATAGTAGGTAAATCTACAATCATACAATTTACTAGAAAAAATAATGCTCTTTTATCTCAAATAAAATTATTCGGAAATATATTTTAAAACTCGTAAGTCATAATATCAATAAACATTCAGAAAATTTATCAAAAATTTCTTTTTATTTTCAAAAATATACGATAATCATTATATTAGAAGTTAGAAACATAGAACAAACATGGATAAGTATTTGGAATATGTGTATTCAAAAAACATTTTAAGTATACTCCGAATTATTTTTTTAAAAGTATCTAATACAGTATTTTCAATACTTTTTAAAATTATTTTGTTTTTTATTATTATGTTTAAACTTCCGATCATATTTTTAAAAGAAATTTTTTAGTAAGTTTCCATTAAGCTCCAATGGTTCTTTCAGAATTTAAAATCATTAAAACCCATATCATACGCGTATACACATGTTGTTGACTATTTATGTTCGATTAAGTAATATAATTATTATGTAAATGTAATATTTTAATTATAAAATTTTAGTACATTTATATAAAAAAATATTTGGATAATTTTTGTGAAGTATTCCAAATACATTCAGTCAAGGCAGTATCTGAGGGAGTGCATAGGATCCAGACCCTCCCGAAATTTTTTAAACATAAATATATTTTGATATATCTTTAAAAAACAATTTTAAATACAAATTTATTGAATATGAACTAAAATTATGAAATATATTTTGGACACTCTGTGAATACGAAGATACGACTTTATAGGGTATTTGGGAATATATTATCGTAAAGTATCCAAAAACTCATATTCTCAATACTTTTTTTAGACGTACATACTTATATTGTTTTATACACCAATGTTTAAATACTTATCGAATATTGATTTATTAAACGTTATTATTTTTATTAAATTTAATTATTTGAATTTTTATATTATTATTAATTATAAATCGACGATTTATTTATATTTTATTAATGCTTTACGTTTACAAGAGAAATAAATTGTGTAGGGAGAATGAAAAGTAAATGATTCTCCTGTCCATTCACACTATTCTTATTTAAACATAAAATATATACCTACTAATAATAAATTGTTGATTTGATATTAGTATATCAAACTTTACAGATAAAAATATTGTGCGTCAGATTATTTTATTAAATTGAAAACATATCTAAAAAAAACTATAAAATCATCGAGATGAAAAAAAAAAGTGGTAACAATTTGATTTTACATAATATTTATGTGTGTATATTGTACCACATTTCACAAGATTATGCGAATTTATTTTTTTTTTAAATAGCTAATTACTTAATTTCACTTTTAAGATTACATTAATTTATAATATTACCTATCTATTCCCGATTTATATTGCACAAATTAAATTTTTTTATGTTTTGCATGTAATACGTACTTATATATATATATATATATATATATATTAATATATACACTATACATTTACAAAGTGCATAGAAGCAACATAATTAATGCAAAATATCCATAAAAATGCATTAACTATTTTTCTATTCAATATTTTAAAGTTTTTTGAAAAAAAAAATTATTATTCTCTGGCTAAATAAGTAAATAAAATTTTTTTTTTTAATTCAAAGTAGTCATTTTTTAATTTTGATATTTTTAGAAAATGTTGGGGATAAATGAAATGTCAATAAATATGTACCTATAGTATAATATTATAAAAACGAGAAAAATATTCATATATTTAAAAGCTTTTAAAATGATAAAAAAAAATAATAATAAAAGACTGAACGGTTTTATAGGAAATAATTTTATTATCAAAATCTTTCATATAAAATAAAATAATCGTTCTACAAATTGGCAATTAAGATTTATTTTTATTTTAATTTTAAGTTCCTAAAAATGTTAATAAATTTTAAAGAATTTTATTATTATGTTTAACAAATATAGTTTAAAATACAATTTGAAAACACTTGTTACACCTAATACCTATATAGACACAAGTGTATATAATAGATTTTAACGTTTATGATGGTATAACCCATAGACCTATTATAATTATTATTAAATGAACTGCATTTCGAATTGAAGCCCCTCAGACAACATCTATAATAACTAATATGCAATAAAGAGTACCTATTATGGAAGAAAAAAATCAGTTGCTTATAGTCCACGTGATATTATTGTGATATCTGAATGATAACAGGACCCGTTATGACATTTTTTATTCGAAATTTTTGGATAACAATCAGAATATTCATAATGTATTGAATAATAAAAACGGTATTATATAGTAATTTTTCGTCCACTCTTTTCACCTATCACAATATCTTATCTGAGCGTTCTAATAGATGCAGTGTGGAAGGTGCAATCCATTTAGTTAATATACAACATTCTAAATGATATATTTTTCTTATATTTCATATTATGGATCTCGATTAATGATCTGTCAACTTAGACACCGTATACGCATTACTCGGGTACCAGTATACCACCTGTGCATAACATTATATAACTGTAGTAGATAATAGATATACACATCAGCTATATTATGTTATAAATTATAACTTATAAAGTATCACATTGCCGGTGGCTGTTTTAAATAATTGGATACCACAACATCAGCATTTACTGTATCCGTGTAACCAAATGATAATATAATATTGGAAATTTACGTTCAGAGTTTTCATCTTGACTTATTGTTATTTCTATATTAGAGTAAATAGACCTATTATCAAATTTATAAACGAGATCATTGTCTATATGCTGTACAATAGTCTTTTTTCGAAATTTTAATTTTAAAAAGAAATATGTCAATTTAAATCAATAGGATTTTTAATTAATTGTATATCTATACGAAATTAAAATGTTTAAAAAAGCATAATATCATTGGTCTTGTCTATGCATTTGGTAGTAAATCAATTTATTATAATGTTACAGTTGTGGTGAAAATTAGTGACATAAATTTGGTATATTATCGGTAGGTTAGACGGAGGGCTACAACCAGTTATCTTTTTAAGACTCGTTTGCGCAAAAAACACGACTCGATTGCGCACTCAGATTTTAGTGACCTGTGATCCTAAAAGAGAACTCGTTTGCGCAAATAATCACAACTCGATTACGCACACAAATTTTAGTCAAGGTTGGGTACGTCAATGTGCCAATACATAATATACACGATATATGTATATATTCGCTAAATTTCTAATTATCGATGTTATAACATCGTTTTCCTCTCTGCGTTTCAAAAATATTATTAACTTCAAAGTCTAAACGACTGTTGAGAGCTTAACATTTGAAACTGTAAACAAAAATGATTTCATCTACACTAACGATTATTTTTATTCTAAGATAAACATTGCTGTAATTCATAATTTGTAATGGAATCCAGTGGCTCAAATAAGGAAAAAAATTCGGGGAGGTCTTAAGCTCCCCCTCCCCTGTAATAATATATTTGCAAGAAAAACTAAAACCATCATTGGAAATTCGTCTATATCCATAGTGCTATAAATCTAAATTATATAAAGTTTTATCATAAAAATCAATTATATGTAATTTATGCAATACATATTATAATTATTAAATAAATCTTAAAATTAAGTAAACATATTTTTCTAAATAAAAAAAACTTTAACTAATTACTTAAAAACATTTTTTTTTTCTAAACTTAAGTATTTACCTAAAACATTTTTTTATTTCCAATGAAATCTATGACGGACAACATTAATATTAGGTGAAGATTTGAAAATTGTGCGCAAATAAGTCTTAGTCTTACAAATAAAAGTTTAAAATTTGTCAAACAAATCGTAGATTTTCAAGTGAAAAATGTTGAATGTGCGCAAACGAGTTCCACCGTAGACGGACACCGCAAATACGTACCTTTGTAGGATAGATACATGGCTTACCGTTAAACACGATTATTCGAATAACTAAAAATATATTGATTCGCGGTCTGAACACTGAACCATATATCATTGGTAAATTAACAATATGCAATAATCAAATTTTAACAAACGAATATTTATTGAAATATTTTTATTATTTTAATAATAATAATTATTGTTAAATTAATAAAAAAATGTTCATTTTGTAAATTTCCCAAAATATATATGTGTAAGTTATAAATTGATAAAAATAATTTATAAAATTAATGCAAATTTTATTATTATAATAAAATATGTTATTAGATTGAAAAAATATTCAGTTTAAATTTAATATTTTGAGTAACAGATGGGTTTTTGTTCTACGAAGAAGAAAGAAGGAAATGAATACAAAATATTTATGATTGAAATAAATTTGTATTCAGTTCGATAATTTTACCCAAGACATTGATAAAAGATATTGTTAAATCAATAATACGTTTTGTTATTTAACTTTTAAATCACCAAATATTTTATTTATAAATTGACAAACATTTTATTGGACCATATTATTAAATTAATCGATATTTTTATTGAAATCACAGATATATTTGGTTCAGTGAACAACAAACGATAGAGATCCTACGACGACAGTTTATTCAATTAGAATAATATAATAAAACATATTTTTTTTTTTTAATAAACATATTTATAGTAGGTAAGGTTATAAATATATAATATAATCCTTGTGGAAACGAACCCCGTGAAATCGTGTCATTATTATTATTTTTTTTATTTTTTTTTTTGTTTTGATGGTTAAATTAAAAATTATTTTCTAAATCCAAAACGTCAGCTTACAGCAGCTATATTATAATGGACTTTTGCGTTTAGTAAAGTAAAATCATTTTAACCCAATATGTACATTTTTGTATATATATATATACAGCGACTAAAATTGTGTGCAGTACTTTGTATAATACGAAATGTTAAGTGTGTAGTACGAAATTAAAAAGTGTGTAGTGGCTCTATTCTCTATATTATGGTATTTTTTTTTTAATTTTACATTTTTTTATTAAATTATTTTATTTAAATAGATTATAAAAAAAAAATCCAAGATGAAATCATCAGCAAAATCTAAAATACCAACAAGTGTCAAGTAACACGTTAACAGCTATCGCAGGCTATCCTATATTTCATAGATGATAAAGGTACTTTTCTCATCAGAAAAAAAAAACCGCTCGCTTATAATCTTATATTTCAATTTACATTTGTATCCCAATACAATTGTCATTTTTTGTAATTTCATTAATAGTTAGCCTATTTATGTGTTAAATATGTAATAACTCAAAATAATTTTAAACAAATAACTAAAACAACCTATTTATTATGAATTTTATGACATAAATGAACATTTTTGATTTTGATTTTCTGATGAGCTAAATAAAGCATAACCTCCATCCAATCAATAACTAAAATGAGGCCGCTGACGGGGGAGGATGATAAAATCCAAAAGTGTGCAATACGAAAAAGTATGTATCTTAGCCTCTGTGTATATATATAATATTAATTATTATATATTAAAAAGACTCCTACTCGTTTTAGACCATTATTGAATTAGGTACGTAGTATATCAATCAAACCAAAAATGTACGGCATTGACCCTTTTTATTTTACGTCCAAGTCTTGAATGGAAATCGTATAAGACAAGTATCGAATCAGGTTTGCACTCGCGCCTGCGATATAATGCGTCTAACACGTTAATGACAATAATATATTAGCACAATAATACGATCTACGGTGAAATTGTCTGTCACTACGAAATGTAAGACAAATTGCATAAGTTTATTTAAAATTTTTTTTTTCTCTTAATTAAATTCTCGTTTTAAATGGGTGCACGTACATAATATACGTATAGTCAAAATGGCGAATTTAATAAACGAGTGTCGGTTTATATATATATATATATATATAAGTATAGATACTAATTAGAACAGTATTTAGACGACCCGGTAAAATGTTTCTCAACCTCCTGGTTATGATTCTGGTAATGATTTTCGTTCAGATTGTAAACAATCGTGTTTATGAATTCCTCACTAAATGTATAGAGGTATACATTTATAATAAATAATATATTTGATCTATATAACGAAATGGTTACGATAATTTAGTTATATATTATATTGTATTCGAGATATTAATTACAGTAAAATAACGCACAACAAAACGAATTTCAACCGATTTTTACGATGTTGATAATTTTATAGAATTTATCGTGCACGTTTTGTAAAAAAATGTTGTAGTCTACAGCATTTCTTTAAAAAAAAATTGTACAATATTTCGGTAAATAATTTATTATTACAGTACAGTATTATATGCTAACAAGTAATGATTATTTTAATTAAAATAGTCGTCATTTATATATGATATATAAAAATATGTAATATAGCTTAGAAATTTTAAATTTATAAATATTTATAGAAAAATAAAAAAAATGCGATCCGATGTGAATTTTACCGCATAATTTATGGTTTCATATCATGTATGTAGTAAATTCATTAAAATATAAATTTAGACTGGGATGTGTAAATTAGTCGAATCATATAATTTTGTTTAAGTAAATACAATATAATATAACATGACGATGACTTGAAATAATAAAGTTGTCCGTCCTAGTAGATATTTTTTCATCAGTTTATATGTAAAAAAATGTATGATAAATAACTCCTTGAAATTTACTGCAGTAATATCAATAAATCGCGAATGAAAACTAAGACATTTTGAAAAGCAAAAAAATTTCGTCCAGATGTAGGTGACTATGGTGACATGGTCGTCAAACACCATGGCGTATTATTATTACCTATTTTAGATTTGAAAACATTGATAAATCATTGCATTCCAAAAAGATTTTAAGTGAACTTCGGTATAATAATATTTTATAATTTATAACATATGTTTCAGTCTTTTTAGTAGTTTTTCTTTACGATTAAGAAGTATATTAGAAAAAACTAAAAACCTTTTTTTTAATGTATCAACTATAGATAAAATTTTCTACCAGAAAAATTTTTGCCCGAAAACTCCGACTCGAATTATTCGTTCTACTCAAAAAAAATCTATATACATAAAAAGTCAACCTATAATTTTTTTTAATAAATTTCTGAAAAGTAGTAAAAAGTTTTGAATTATCATCATCTCAATATAGGACTATAATAAATATTTGGTATAAGTTTCAAGTCTCTTGCTTGATCATATTCCGATTTAGAACAATATTTTTGGTTATTTTCGGTAGTTTTCCTTTACGCGTGAGGAAACTACAGGGGAAATTGAAAAATTATCTCTCTAAAACACCAACTGGAATCAATATTGGCTATCGAAAAAGCTCCTTACCACGAAACGCCTACTGAATTCCATAACCCATGACAATTATACAAGTTATACGTTCATAATTTTAAAAGCTTATATACAAATCTTCTATAATATGAAATTATTAAAAAAATAAGGGTCTAGCTCGAAGCCACTGACATTTATAAGGGGCCCGGTCACTTTGGAAACTTTCCTTGTCTACGTATCTGAATCGTGAAGTCTATACGGAAAGATGCATTTTAATTCTTATGAAAAATGTATTTCACATTTACAATAGAAAGAAAATTAAATGAAAACACAAGTACTTTTCAAATTTTTATTGGTAAAAAATGGGAATTTTTATAATCAAATAATTAGTACATATATATTCCACTTAATAAGACGTCGCGTTTAGTTTTATAATAACTATAATTATTTCACTTTTTTTATAACCGTATAATATCTCATATTCAATACATTACGAGTCAAAGGACAAAATCAAAATCATAAATCGGTCAAACATGTACCCAATATGCCCATACATGTGACATTTTTTTTTTTTTGTATAATACGTATAATAAAACTACGTAAATTAAAAAATGACTCGCCCTTCCTTCTATATACAAATCCTATCGTATTATACTTTGATCCAACTTAATAATTGTCATATTATTTTTCTCATGTCAGTGTAAATATTGGAAAGTAAATGTTCATTAAATTTTATCAATATCGTAATATATTAGTGATACCCGCCATTGTGAGTAATCGAACTTGAGCGAGTAAATAAAAAAGTTTACTCAAAATTGGTGAAGATAAAAGTAAGCATTTTTAAAGTTATTTCAACTCGATAAGTATGAAGTTAAAATGGAGAAAAATTATTAACTTAACTCAGTAAAGAAAAGTTTATTATTTTATTTTCCATTAAACGTATTAAGACTCGAATAATGTGATTATTCATAAATGATTAATTAATGGTTATAATTTAAATGTAATTTTGAATTCATTAAATGATATCTACCTATGCGTATAACGAACTAAGAAAAATTATTTTTAAAAATTAATTACAAAATTTTAAGTTAACATAGTGAAAATTTAAACTAGTTTATAGTTAATTAGTCAATGACAAAAATAATTAATAACTATAGCCGAGCTTAAAATCTTTTAAAATATTAATATTTTATCTATCTAGATAATGCTCAGCTTTATTAGTAATAGTTTTTATTTTGTAACAGCTATTCGGTACGTACAACGAATTCATCTCGTTAGTCCTATAACTTTGGAGGTACCTATAATAAACATATTATTATTTAAACAAAAAATAAACATTCCCAGGTGACCTAAAATATATCCAAAATTTTTAAAACTGTGATAATTTGCAATAATCATGACGTAATATACCTAAGTGTTTATATTATATACATATTGTCATTGACGGTGCATTAATACAATTATTATTGCATTTATAGAAGACTTCACACCTACAAATTTTTAATGTAAAAGTTGCATTATCATTTCTCATTTTTATTAACTTACAAATATTTTAGAAATACGAAACTAAACACAAATAATAGCTAACAATATTATCCAGTGCCCTATCCCAGGGATTATTGATATGTGCATTTTTACACGGTTTGTTAGTTAATGAAAAAATTTGTTTTTATTTTTTTATTTTTAAATATCTATTTAACTGAAAAAAAAATCAATATATTGCAAAATTATTAAATGGCGAGCTAGAGGATGATCTTGGCTAGCATTTGTTTTTTATTTCATTTTTCTATGATAATTGAATATACATGTTTTATTTAAACAAACATTGTGGTTACATAACAATCACGATTAATACAGATACGAGAATATTTATAAATTACTTTTAAAATGTATTAGAATATTATTTAAACGTTGGATTTTTAATTTTCGTAAAAATTTCCTAAACAAAACCCTTGAAAATCGTCGGCTGTGTGGCGTCCTCTTTATGTTGAGTACACAATATATAATTTTTTAACCAAAAAAAAAAAAAATCGAGTCTAATGACTTAAATGAAAATAATAACACAATGTGTAATATTGGTAATCGAATGTCTGGAATGTATAGAGATAACGCCAAAAATATACAATAACATTAAATATCGGTGATAGTAAAATGTCAATGCATCTGTCTACGACAAATAAACACATTACCTAAAACTCAATCACATTTCATATTATTGCATACAACATTACCACAGATACTCACTATAGGTACATAATTAATACATATTTGTAGGTTATGTATAACAGTTATTATTGAAACAATTTAGCCGTATGAATATGCTCGTTCGGATAGATGATGAATATCATTCAACGATAAAAAAAAATAATCGTCTTTAACTCAAAACTACGAGCGTGCGACCGTATTTGTATTTGTATGCGAATGAAAAATGAAATTGATTTTTAAATTATTCTTATTTCGTTTTTAGTATAATTTTTAAATAACTTTACTGTCTTTAAACAATATATGTATATGTCTTTTTTGAACGATATATTATTATATGTCCAAAAACTTATACCTATGTAGAAATATCGATTATTGCATTATTTATAAGTATTTATAAACTTTACTAGAGCCGAGGAATGTGGTAAAAATTGGCGAAGTATACAATATATTATTATTTCCACGCCTGTTCACTGGTCTTATCATCTTTTCTAAAACGCACTTTAAATACCTATTTATAATTCATAAAATATTCGTTGTTTATAGGAAATTTCCATTAAAATGATTACGCACGCACAAATTGAATGTAAATTGATTGTCGTGTAGTGGAAATATTTATCCAAGGGCTCGCAAAGGTTATTTAATTACCCCGAGTCGATGAATGGCGGGAGTTGTTAAATTTAAAAGGGACGAAACATTAACCATAAAAAAATATTTATATTTTAACGAAATTTTTACATACTTTCATTTTATATTTATAATAACAACTACCTACCTAATGAGTAATATTAAATACCAATGAAATTAATTTCAGAGAGGTGACGAAAACAAGTTCAAACGTTTTATTATTTCGATAATAATAGTTTAACACTTTAATATGAATACGCATGTACTAATGTAATACCGTAATTCAAATATGTGTTTAGTGTACATGAAATATCAAAGTAAGTTCTAGTGTATACTCGAAAATTTAACGCTCACGTAGATTTCTCGGATATATTATTTTTATTACAAAAGTAACAGGAGGATCATTGGGCAGAATAAAAAGTGTAAAGACATTTTTATTAAGAGGTGATTAAATGAAAAGTAAAAGAAATACAAAAATGTTAATAATATAAACTTGTAATATTATTATATTAATACACATATTGTATAAGTAAACATTTAAAAAACAAAAAAGTTCGTTTGCACGGAATATAAATCCGTACGGATCGACAACAAATCATATTGCATAGATGTTTGTCACGTACCGAAATCATGAAATTTTGAAGAAAATGCGTACACGTATATAAAGATATACATAATCAATGAAAAAAACACGGTAAAACGCGTATTATTTTATTGTTGATTTTCTATTTACCTGATTACTTGGACACTCATACTTATTTTAATAATTTACGCATTGTCAATCTACGATATACTATATAAAAATGTTTCTTTTTCAATTATGAAGATTAATGTGGATTAATTTTAACCAAAAAAATATTGTTAACATGAACTCGTATTTTATCCATAAAAAAATAAAGATATGTAATATACTAATGTACCTATATGTAATGTATAAATCGAAAATGAAATATTTGCTTATGGGAAAAACGGTATAATAAAGGAACTATGGCCGAATTGGATATTTTTACAAACCCCATTGTTGTTATAACAAGTTAATTTAATTAATAACCTAATTATTTTATCTACAAAAAAATATATAGATAAATAGATATGGATATAGAAACAATTGGATTATTTTAAAATTAATTTAATCAAAAAATAAAGATATTTAGCCATCCAGGAACACAATTTGCTATGGCATATATTAAATGGAGGAAATATATAACAATTATTATTATCAAAAATCTTTATATTTCTCGGGCAAAGTCAAGTATTAGAGATAGCAATTAGTATAATTATAAAATAGTGTTTAAGTATAGTATGTGAAACACAACCGAATAAAAAGCAAGAAGAACAAAAAAAAAACTATTGCAGAGCCTAATAAAACGTGTGAAGATTTTTAATAAGTAACATAATATAAAATAAAAGGCAATAGAAAGGACCGTTGGGTCAATTAAGGGTGTAGAGTCTATTTAAGAGATGACATAATATCTGAAGGTTTAACGTTCTGCCACGATAAGTCTAGTCGGTTTATTTTAAATTTCAATTCATCACTAAACTTTATTACACTTTATACATTATGCACTTTACAAGTCGTTTGTATTTTTTTATGTTTTACATGCAGTATTGGATAAGTTACTTTTAAAAGTTAAGCAAATGTACGTCATGTTATGAGTTAAAAAATTTTTAAAAAACTAGATTAATTTTTCGTTAGAAATATACAATAATAAAAGCGTTACATTTTTTCTTTTAACCCAAAAGTAACAATAGGGTTACTTTAAATATTGATAAATATGTAAGAATGACAAAAATAATATAAAATATCGAAATTTTTTAAAATGTATTATTTATTTCTGATTACATACATATTTTATACATTTATATCTGCGTCAGTAGAATATTATTATATATATTATCATGCCTACTGCCTATAGCTATTATAAAATCATGCAGTCGTTAAAATATCTGCATTTCACAAACCTGTTCATACAATCGTCCGGTTTAGATGAATTTATGAGAACGAATTTTACGTTTTAAATTTTATTTATAAAAATGTTATTTTACAAAGTCACTTATAAATAATTACCGTAACGTTACTCGAAAAAGTGACTACGTTACATTAACGAGTAACTTCCGTTACGTTACCGTCTTACAGTGTAAGGTTGAATTGTAATTGTTAAAATATCGAGTAAATCGCAATCACATAATATGTGATATATATATGTATTATGTATTTGGTTCAAATTTTGGTTCGAAAATTTATTAAATTTCACTGTTCGCGCGAACCTGCACAGACCACCTATTATTCCGGCGGACACACACCACCGACCGTGAAACATTGCGGTTTTGTACTATACGTTTTTACGTTTCGTTCATTGCCCGGAGCACCCCCGAAAAATTGTAAAACCGGTGACATACCGGATGGATTTTTAATATAACGGTTGGAATATTTTGGTTCGAAAATTTTTTTTATTTCACTATTCACGATCCTACACGATGTACACCCGACGGTCGAGATCTGTTAAATTCGCCCAGAAATAATATCGAATTTCCATTTCGTTTTTTTTTTTTTTCAGTCCTGTACATTACCTATACATTTGTGTACTACTCGCACCGCAGCACGTTTGTAGAGCCGAATAAGACCCGATGGCCACATCGTCGTCGTTCGCTCAAATATGGTCGGGCGTGCAAGTGGAATACGATGCCGGCAAACACGAGACGGTGGCGGCGACGCCTATAGTGCACCGTCCGCCAAAGTCCAAGAGTCGCCCGCAACGGTACAAATGGCAGATCGTGTGGCGCAACGTCGTCGGTTTCTTCATTTTGCACGTCATCACCGTGTACGGTTTATTCATCGGACTCACCGGACATCTGTACTTAAGGTCAATAATGTTCAGTAAGTGTACACTATTAACTTATACCGTAATATTCGCACCTCCGGCACAAGACTCGAAATTTGTAGTTTCGAGAAAAAGCCATTCGAAGTTCGAAACTATAAGACGTTTCATGTCCAATGTGCAATGTGCATTCGAAATGAAAAACATAAATATATATATACGAACACGTTTTGCAATATGATTTCTTCAAATGTCATGAAATATCCTTTTAACCCCGAAAAGTCGGACTTGTGGCCTTTTACGATTTTTTAGGGGAATGCAAGGCTGCCGCTGTCACAAATCGTGAAATGCAATACCGCCGAAACTCTAAATATTACAGTTTTCCGCTCAACATAGGTATCACAGGAAAATTAGTTTTTATTTAGCGCGAGAATGCCACAAATCGAAATATGGCATTCTTGCATTTCAACTTCAACGATTAATTGGATAAGTGCATAAACGTACACTGCCATAATGTTTAATTTAAAGTTTAATTCAAAGTTCATACTATATTTTAATGATTGTCGTGGACTACGTAAAAACCTAAACACGTATACTACGAAAACGCCGATTGTTATACATTAGAATTATTAAAATAATAGATCGAATTGCAAATTATAATAAAACTGCAAGATTAGTAGATATTATATAGATCATTTTCTAATATGAAAATTGTATTTTGGAACCGATAAGGAAGAAAATTTATTATTCATTGGTTCCGGTTCTTTATTCAAAAATAAATATAAGTATCGGTTCAGTTCCGGTTCCCAAAATTTTTAACAGTTCCGATTCGAGAATCGGTTCTTTTCGGCTCGATTCCAGTCACTGATTTAAAATGAAAAAATCATTGTAATTAATTAGTATATTATTTTATAGTATTTGGCCACCAGTTCATGCATTTGAGGACACTATACAGGCGTTTTAACGGTGTTTATAAAACACGTCCTCGATAGTACAATTTCTCTCCTAGTGATTGTAGATTCAAAATGTAAGCAGAATATGATAAATGACAATATTTACTATGGTCGAACATAGCGTTCTTTAAGTTAAAATTATTTTTTCGGATTTTTTGTTAAATTTTAAAATTTGGAAATTCAACGTTTTCAATTACAAATTTTAGATATTTATATATACTTATCGAAAAAAAACTTTATGCTCGGTCTTAGTTAAAGTTTTCATATTTTATTTGGTGTAATTATAATTTCTCTTATAAAAATTATTTTCGACCAAACTGTTTTAAGACTTATTTTTAGATTACTTTTAAAATTTATTTTTAATTTTTTTAATTATTAAATTGTCATTGTTAAAAAAACTTCTTAAAAGTTGACTACACATAACCCATTAAAAATGGATGGAATAGCATCTTCTTAAAGCCAATTCGTTCAACCATATAATGTTAACAACGACTGTCAGACAAACATCTCAAATGAATTAATTTAAAACCAATATAGTGTCGATTTTAAATGTTTCCGACGGTTGACACTACAGTATTATACTACTAGGACCCAAATTCTATTACATCCGTTTAATTTATAGATTTCTGATAATAAATATCATCTGACGTGACTTCAAGGACTACAATCCTTCGTTTAAAAATACCCATCTCCACAAACATTAGTCATTATTGTGTCCTACAAGAGATTCCTTGAAGTTAATATCTTTGAATAATAAAATGAAATCAAATCCAGTTTCTAAATGCAATATTAATTCAATTTTTAAATGTTGTATTAAGATTGGAATGCAATACAGTTTACATCAGTGTCAGCCTGGGATCCGAAAGGCCTAGGAGGAAAATTTCACTAAAAGACCTATTTAAAATAACCATTACAATTTCGTGAAACTTTATAAATTTTTATTGTACCTATGCATAATTACAGTGAAAAAAATACACGTATTTACATGTAAAAATATTTATCATATATTATTTACATGTATAATGTTTAAGTAGGTATTCTGATATTATACTATTAAATAAAACAATATAATTGCTAATATCTAAATTAGCAAATTTTTTAACGAGATTGATGAGTTGATCAGGTCATCAATCAATTTTTCTTTATTAATTGGTATATCTTTTTCGACAGCCATCATAATTAATGGACCCAAATGTTCTTATTTTAACAATTTTTAAGCTTGACTTGTGTGAATGGAAAAAGTAATATATATTTATAGACCACCAATAGATTACTAAATAAATTTTATTGAAAAGACTATAAATGTACAATAAATACCATTTTTGGATTTATTAAAATTTGGAGTTTTTGGTATTTAATCTTCACTTTCACACTTACTATATTCAAATAATTTTTATTGATTATTCATATCGTCTATCATATCGTATCATTCACTTCTACCTATTGGTAAAATATGTGGATGAAAATTTCGATATTGGAAGCGAACTGTTTTAGTTCCATACGAGTAATTTGTCTATATACTTCTGCTAATTTACTTATGGTTTTTAATGCATCATTAGGAAAAAGTTCCATGGATTTGATTTTTAAATCAATAAACCAATCTAGCCAATTACGGTATTTTAGTATGTTTTCATTATTCACAAATCGTGTTCTAATAGGTACTATTTATTATAGTATCTAAAATGTTGAATAAATTTGTTTTAGACTTTTGTAATGGAGTAATATAGATCTAGATTCATCTTCACATTTATTTCCTAGTAATTTCGTTGTTTTTTTTTTTTTTTTTGAGAAATTCTCTTTTCAAAAAAATCTTCTTTAATATGAATTATCTTTTCATTAAGAAAGTGATTGTTAATAACTTTTAAAAAATGTTTACATTTTTTAAACAAAAATAATATATTATGGTTATCGCATCTTTTTTTGGTTATTTGTTTTCTCATTCTTTCAATCAAACTTGTAAATAGTTAATAGATTTTGATTGCAAGTATTTTAAAACAGGACTATTAATTATATATATATATATATGTCAATCAATAAAATTGCTACACAAATTATTTCAAATTTTAACCAGTTATTTATAAGAGATCTCGCCCATGTATTCAGTTTTGGAAATAAAATTTCCTTTACATATTTCTAAAAGGAAATCAAAATATGTAATAAACTTACTAGGTATTTTGATTTACAATCAAATTTGTTTTACAGTCATTACATTTAGTCTATTTAGTCATTACAAGATTAAGGATGCAATGAGTATAATGATAATCTTAAAATTATGATGTTTTAAATGTGCTTGTAATCCGTTGTATATTCTTTTCATATTTGAAGCACCGTCGAATGAACAGGCTATTAAATAATTTAACGATGACCCAAACCTATGTAATTCTTTATTCTGCAAGTTAAATAGCCCAATTCTAGATGAATCAGAACATATAGTTAAATTTAACAATCTTTCTCGAACAATACCATTGTAGATATAGCGAACACAGATTGACAGAAGGTCTAACACACTTATATATTGTGTACTATCTGTCACAATACTAAATTTTTTACATTCTTTAGTTTCATTTATTATAAAATTTTGAATATTTTGGCCATAATTAGTTTTGTATTTATAAAATGTTTAGACGAAAAAGTTACCAAAGACCCACGACCTCTCTTTTGATTTATTTTTTTCACTAAGAACAATAATTGACGAGTCTGTGTTCTTTCAAAATAGTATCATAGTTAGACACTAATTGACCAGTTCTAAAAAATTGCCATTATCGCAATTATCATCATATAACGAATGTAATCCTTCCTGTTTACCTCTATAAGAAATTTCTGGACGACCAATGAAAATAATTATAAAAATTTATCTCTCCAATACTTTTCTTCGAGCTTCTATCTCTTTAGCTTTTTTAGACATTACATCATAATTCATAGTTTAAAAATTCAGACATACAGTCAAAATGCTCTGTATCAATATTAATAGTATAACTTTAGATGTGTTTTTGGGAGATATACGATAATAGATAGAGGACAATTATTATTTGTCACGCGACAATTCATAGTACGACAAAAGGTTTGTACACCTTTAAAAAAAGTAATAAAAATATTAATTTAAAAAGATTTCCCGTAGTGTAAAAGTAATTTGCACCGCGTGTACGAATTAGGTATGCCTATATAGTTTTGGCCATTACTTATAGCTAATCGTTGTGTTTTAAAAAATATTTTAAAGTTTTTAAAGATTTTTAAAACAATTTATGAGATTGATTTTCCCCGAAAAACGTATTTTGAATTCCAGTGTTTGTTTGTAATTATTTTAAATTTTCAAATCAGTCGAATGTACAAAATAGAGAAGTACATTGCCGTCACCATATTATATTAAATAAAATAATGTTAATAAATAATTTAGATTTCTATAAAATGCGTGCATTACCTGAGATGTAAATGTTCCCATAACTGCATGTATTGTATTAGAAATTTATTTTCATCTCATTCATTGTTATTTTCAGTTATATTTGTATAATATCAGGAACACGATTATGATTCATTATTTTAATAACGTGATGTCATTACTATAAGTTCACTATAAGTACACTATATGTACCTACAAGGCTACGACATTTTTATTTATTTATTTATTTATTTATTTATTTTTTGATTAATTATGCACCTCCAAATGGTCTTTTGCTCAACTTTTTTTCAGAGATTTTTTCAAAGATACAATTATAACCGTTGTTAATTAAAATATTCAATCGGCAAAATCCTTTCACTTTTAATACGTTTGAACATGGACATTATTATACACTGTTGTGCGAGTAGTAATGATAAATCGTGACAAAGCTAAATTTGTTTTTATTATTATTATTTGTTTCATATCGGGAGATAAGAAAAACAAGTATTTGTAATCCGTATCGATCCCAGATAAATCCCAGAAATCCCAGATATACATAATATACGTCTGGTATGAGACGTGTCCGTTTTCGATTCGTATTTTGTACGATGTTTTATCAAATATACATACATTTCCACCAGGTAACTATTTATATAGTTGTACAAATATTCGAAAACGATTTAATTCCGACCAATTGATTTACTTAATTTTTTTGGGGTTTTTTATTATTATTTTTACACTGCCAATTATTGTGCTATCAATTGTCCGCTATCTATTGACGGGACACCGTCTTCCTGAACGTTTTTACTATGCTCCGATATTTCGTCAGTTCCAAAATACAGCCAACATTAATGTCGAATTATTGTTTACATTATGTAGTTATTTTTCGATTTCATATTAAACGGAATTAAGGGGGTTCAACAAGGTAAGGGATTCTGTACAGGCCATTTGTATGAAATTTTAGAGGAAATAAATATTTAAGTTAATTTAAAAGTAGCCGTGCCTTTTTTTTTAATGTTATGTAATCATAAATATATATAATCATATTTAAATGTTATGTAATCATAATTATTCTGCTTAAAAGACTAACAAGCGGGATACAACTGTGGAACTTGGAAAAGTTGGATTTGAAATTTGAAACCAGATTTGAATTTGTTGACTTATCTTCTATACATTATTGAAGCATTTTTCTTTAATATTACAGATTTATGTATAATCAATGTTTAAAAAGTGCAATTTTTATTGATAAATAACTTGGTCAAAAACAAAAATGAAATTAAATGCCTCGATCTATCCCTAGATTCAAATTAACGAATTCGAAACTGTTTTCAGAATTTAAATTTGACATTTCAAAATCTCAGAATTTTATCACGTTTTTAGTAAATCTTATAATTATTTTACTGTAACATCAAATCTGACTTGAATAATTATGATTAATTCTAAACGTATACCACGTCTATATTTTAGACATTTCCGAAATTTACTATTTCTTCCGTTTTATCAAAATAATTCTAAAGTGCATTAATATATAACAAAACACACATTTATATAATATATACGCATATGTATAATGTATATATATATATTTTTATTTTTTTTTTTTGTAGTGTTTAGTTTTTACTGACAATGACACAATGTATTCATTTTGAAATTTCGTAGGTAGTTTACAAGTGTCATATAATATGTGAGATTCCTTCCAGTTGATATGTCGTACTAAAATGTCTAATCTGTATTTCAAACCGCAATATTTCCGGAAATAGTTACTATCTTACTTAAGAAACATAAATGAATAATAGTTAATAATGTTTTGAAATTTGAATTCCAAAACAAATAAATACCTCTCCGTAAATATGGCGTTTTTGAAAAAAAGCACGTTTTGGAATTCTGCGATTGATGTAATCTTGTAATCTAGAATCAAGTTGCTTAATTTTACACCAACAGATAAATATTTTTAGATAACAATATTAAAATATAGATAGTTAATGCTAAAATATGAATTATTGTATTTTGAACACTTTATTGATAAAAAATAAATACTTAATATGATATGAAGACAGTAAAACGAAGTGACTGTAATTAAAAACAAAACATATTATTTACTGTAATATAATATAGGTATATTCTAATAACATATTTCGGTCGATGTATGAGTATTATCTACTAATAGGCTATTATGTTACCACGGTGTATAATCATGCATATTTGAAAACGTAAAAAAGTGCTCACCTCGGCTCGAAAAATCGTTATATTTATTATTATTTAAAATTCGAGAGCTATCGTAAATAATCACAATGATTTACACTGAGTGGAACTCGGTTTACTATATAGTCACGTATATGTTATTTTTTCCACTTTGAGTACTATCATATGGAAACGTAATAATATAGGTATCTATATGGACCTATAATTAATAACCAATTTTTTCCTGATTAAAACGTAGTTTGTTACAATTTTCCGATTATAAAATAAAACAAAATAAAAATAGTCCTGGAATAGGCAATAAATAATATGTTGCTTTAATCATAATTCTTGCGGCACAATAAAATCTTATTTATTTAATCATTACGTCTATTACGTCGTATACAACTGACACAAAATGAAACCATTGGTTTCCATATACTTATATACATGTTTTCAGGTAGTAAACGAGCAGAAGATTAGAAATAAAGTGCTTTGTTTTATAGAAAATAAGTTATAGTTGGTAGTAGAAACAGTTCATTTTTTGTTTTTCCAAATGCTTTTCTTAAGAGAACGCCGAAAAAAAAATAATAATAATAATGCAAATCCTAAAAAATAGTCGGTAAAAACATAGTTTTGTAATTTAAGCATTATATTATATCGGCTAGAACAATAAATTGGGGATAAATATTTTTTATATTAATAACAAGCTGACAAAATTTAACTAAATTTTGACACAGGTATTTTTGTTTGATATTAGATAATATTATACACTGAACCAAATATCATTGGTAGAATTAACAATATGCAATAATCAAATTTTAATAAACGAATATTTGTTGAAATAATACAATTTTTATTATTTTAATGTATATATTTTTAAATTAATGAAAACTGTGTTTACAATAACAAATTCATTTTGTAAATTTCACAAAATATATAAATTATAAT
Organism: Pemphigus obesinymphae; assembly: GCA_025469235.1. Classification (NCBI taxonomy): domain Eukaryota; kingdom Metazoa; phylum Arthropoda; class Insecta; order Hemiptera; family Aphididae; genus Pemphigus; species Pemphigus obesinymphae. Next base: position 22,616 of record JAIPRL010002450.1, on the reverse strand, counting down.
TTAATTAAAATAATTTGTAAAATTAATACAGATTTATTATTATAATAAAATATCTTATTAAATTGAAAAATATTCTGTTTAAATTGACTATATTGATTAACAAATGGACGTTTGTTCTACAAAGACAAAAAGAAAGAAATAAACAGAAAATATTTATAATTGAATTAACAAAATATTTGTTAATTCAAAAAAATGTGTATTCAATTAGACAATCTTACCCAAGACATTGATAAAAGATATTGTTAAATCAATAATACATCTTGTTATTTTACCGTTAAATTAACAAATATTTTATATCTAAATCAACAAACATTTTATTGGACGTATATTAACAACCATATTATTAAATTAATCTATATTTTTATTGAAATCACAGATAAATTTGGTTCAGTGTACACTATTCATGAACTATTGTATGTTATAAAATTCTTACTCTTTAAAGGATCTACAATTACAGATGTAAAATTCTTACAAAAAAATCCTTTGTCAAAACTTAGAAAAAGTTCTGTTCTCTTATTTGGTGCCAATATTAATTATCTACAAACATTTTGAAAGACATAAAACTTGAAATACGAAGATAAGTAAAACATGGTTTTTTTTTTAAACAAATATAACGATTAAAAGTGGTAATAACACAAGAATATTTGCAGACTACTTTTAAAATATATTAAAGTGGGATGGTGTCCTCTTGTCTTCTTGAGCATAGAAAAAAACTACCTTGTTTTGTCTAATAATATCTAATGATTTATTATGTAAATAATTTTCATAGATACATTTTTACAAAAAATATACTTAGATAATATTATCCCTAATATATGGATAACTAACGAATAAATACATTTTTATTACTAATTATAATAATATTATGTACTTATTGGCTAATCGATTTAAATAAAATATCGTGAATATATTAAAGGAAAAACGTTGAAACTTGAAAATTATCTTTTTTTTTGTCATCGAGATAATAATGAATATTTCTTTATCTGGATAAATCCTTCTCGTCCGTCTTTTATCTTTGTCCAGATACGTTTTTTTCAGTTTTCCATACCCGACACTGAAATTATATAGGTTTTTTATATTTTTTATATGTATAATTACTTAGCTTTATATGCAGGACATTTTAAAACATCGCTGTCGATTATTCCGTTTCAATTTATTATTTTTTTTTATTATTAATTTTTTTTTTTCAAATTATTATTATTGTTGTTATTATTATTACTATCGCTTTTTGTTTTTTCTAGTGATATTCGTCGCTTCTTGTAGCGCTATGGGCATAACGGTCGGTGCCCATCGGCTGTGGGCCCACAGGTGCTACAAAGCTCGGCTGCCGATGCGCATACTGCTGGCCGTCTTCCAGACGATCGCGTTCCAAAATCACATATACGAATGGGTGCGCGACCACCGAGTTCACCACAAGTTCACCGACACGGACGCCGACCCCCACAACTCGGCCCGGGGCTTCTTCTTCTCGCACATGGGCTGGCTGATGGTCCGCAAACATCCGGACGTCATGGTCAAGGGCCGGTGCGTGGACATGAAAGACTTGGAAGCCGATCCGGTCGTCATGTTCCAGAAAAAGTGAGACGAATTCATCAAAACACAACGATACTGCGCCGTAGGCAGTGGAACGTGACTAAGGGGGTGTGGTGGAGGGGATGTTACACCCCCCCTCAACCACTGGAAAGTAGTCCCAAAAAAACCGAAAAGTTTATGACATTTTTTTTTTTTTTACCTATTTACATTTCGTTAGATGTGTTTCAACACATCCCTCCCACCCCACCCCGAAAAAACGACTAAGACTTGTCCCTTCCTGTAGGCTGTATTTAGAATGGAACGGTTCTAAATATTTTTGATGTATTGTCGGCGCATTTAATGCTGGAAATACAAATTTTCGGGTCCATTGTTGAATAATATATACGAAATCGTAAAATATTAGGAACAATTTTCTCGATACATTCCAAGGAGTGTCGGCCCAAAATTTGTTACAATACATCTAAAAATGATGTCCATAAATTTTGAGCTCCATCAGATACAATTAACAGAGCTCGCTTTGAGCTCAAAGGTTTTTGAAAATGTGTGAAATTTGGTTTTTTTTGGCATGTAATCGATTTAGTTTTAAAATTACGAAAAAAATTATAATGAACTATTATTACAGTCCTCGAAAAAATCAAAGAAAAATATACCAATATATTTATATTGTGAAAATTGTTGGTTTTTTAGATATTTATGTTTTAATATATTATATATATATATATATATATGATGTAAAAAATACAAATTCGAGGTAGATTGAAGAGTTTAAAGTTTGAAAGTCGAACCGAACCGAATTTGATTGAAGAGTTTAAACTCATATACAATTTCGAACTTGGACAAACTATTTGAACTCGATTTTTTTTTTAATTCGAATTTGACTAACAACTTTTTTTTAATATAAATATTTCTTCGAAACAGAACTGGTTCGATTTAGATTAACATGCAACTATAATTTGGTTAGGACACAAAAATTTTGAGTTTGACCCACCTCTAATATAGATTAATTCTTAAAATCGGTTTACAGTTTATAGTAATATAATTATAATTATTATATTTTTATAGGTAACTTCAATTACTGTAAATAAGTGATGTATAAAAAAAAAAATGAGAATGCTCAATCTCTCCAAAAAATTGTTTACTAAAATTATTATAAAATAATCAATACGCAACATTTTAAATCCATTTCGATAGCTTCGTCTAAATATTTTAGTTACTTACCTGTACTGCCTATCTAAATAACAAACGTAGTAACCACTAAAAGTCTAACGTTGGAAAAATGATATTTTGTGTTTTTTAATAGGTAGGTACATCTAAATAAACTGTAGATGTTATTTTGGAATCGAGGTAGAACGCGGTTTTATCGCATGATATTGATAAAAATAGACGTAGAATGTTTCATTTTCAAATTAACAATAATATATATACGAACTCAGTTTTGAAAATTTTGTGAAATTTAAATTTATGATTCTCTCTATATCTGTACGACTATGCTATTCGCTGTATCTGACACAAAATCCTGCACAAGCCTATGTTGATAAATAATCAATTGGGCATAGTAATAATATGTGTACGTATGTTTCGAATACGATCAATGAGGCTATATGTATACATGATTCATAAATTACCGAACAAAAAACAACAAAAAATTTAAAAGTAATTTCAATATTAACGCGTTACTTTTTAAATTTAAAAGTTAAGTAATTTCATCACATTAAAATGTGTACGACGAAAAAATGTAATGTCACTACATTTTAACGAGCAATTGTAATTTAATTAATTTTAAAAAGTGATTTTCCCAAAACTACGTACCAACAATAGTCAACGGTGGCGCAGGTGTTGGTTTCCTAGACTTGAAAGAAACGATAATGGTATTGGAAACGAGAATAATACCAAAATTGACAATTCTAATTTCATTTCCGACATTAATATATTTGTACAGTATAAATGGACTTGAATACTTTGGTACACTGAACCAAATATATCTGTGATTTCAATAAAAATATAGATTAATTTAATAATATGGTTGTTAATATACGTCAAATAAAATGTTTGTTGATCTAGAAATAAACTATTTGTCGATTTAACAGTAAAATAACAAAACGTACTGTTGATTTAACAATATCTTTTATCAATGTCTTGGCTAAAATTATTTAATTGACAAATATTTTGTTAATTCAATATTATAAATATTTTGTGTTGCTTTCTTTCTTCTTCTTCGTAGAACAAACGCCCATTTGTTAATCAAAATAGTCAATTTAATAACATATTTTATTGTAATAACAAAATCTGTATTAATTTTACAAATTATTTTTATTCATTTAAACCTTATACATTTTGTGAAATTTATAAAATTAATTTGTTATTGTAAACACATTTTTTATTAATTTAACAATATAGACGTTAAAATAATAAAAATGTTATTATTTCAACAAATATTCGTTTGTTAAAATTTGATTATTGCATATATTGTTAATTCTACCAACGATATTTGGTTCAGTGTATAATAATAATAATAATAATAATAAGTCATAGACTCTAATGTCAATTGGATAGTTTTACACGAAAATTTAACCTCGCAAATATATATTACAATAATACGCACTCGACCGTTCTCAATAAAATTATCGGCAATATATATTATATACAATGTACATTATGTATCGTATACAATATGTATATCGAATCGCATTATATGTTTCTATACTTGCGTTAATTTAGCGTATGGAATCACGTTTCCACCGCAATGAACCGCCGAAACATTTCAAACACCTGTGATAATAAACTCCGCAATATATATATTATTTCAACGATTGGTGTTTTCGAAAACAACGTCGTTCGTTGACTTTTCCACGTTTAAAAACCGACCACTGTCTATGTATATAATAACGTCTCATAAGTGCTAAGCGAGTGTTCGACTTCAAATTAAGTAGGTACGATTTTCCGCTCAAAAGAAGAAACGTACTTGGGGTCGGTATTACAATAGTAGTTTAAACCTGGTTCAGAGTTTAAACCTGGTTCAGATCGAAAAGTGCGTGTTACAATTCACTGAACCTAGTTTATACCACCGCGGTTCACGTGATCCGCCGATTTCAGTGAGTTAAACAGAGTTCAAAGATGATCTTCAATTTGATCGGTTGTTCATTAACGTTGATAGCAGAGATTTCCATTTGAAATTTCAGTTTCGTATGTATTCATACAGCCACATTGTGTGTCCCACAGATTCCCATAATTATTATTATAGTACTTGTATACTGTATCTATTTGTTGGTGATGTAATGACGTAATGACGTTCTTTAATGTGATCTAGAATGAAATATACACTGTTCTTAGATAGACGATAGCAACTAAAGAATTGTTTATCTCTCCACTTCATAAAATGGTTAAGTCACTCAAGAAACGTCTTTTTTTCGAGGAAAACCTATGATTAGTGCTAATTCCATAAACTCATCATCCGTCAAGTTTTTATCGTCAGACATAATTTTTATTATACGAATAAATTACATAAAGTCGTTTTAAAGTTGAATTCAAAGTAGGAACAATAAAAACGAAACCGACATTGATCATGCCACAATCATACAATTATCAATATATTCACTGTTATCATCCAGCTATTCTGTTATCACAGATAATTTTATTAAAACACAGGTTAAACTACGGTTATTAGGTAACTCTGTGATTATAATATAGACAACAAGTTAAACTAGGTTCAGTTGATGAACCAGGTTCAACTGAACTCGAGTTAAACCGAGATTTGTAAAACCGACCCTTATTCATTGACTTAACGCCCGAAATGGATGGATAGCCTCTCGAAGTATCGAGTTCGAGGCGTATACACCCATACCCAAACCGAGTAATGCAATTATTCTCATAATTTTAGCATGCGTGTCTTACTCGTGTTTTTGACCTAAAAGAAAAATAAATAGACAAGTGTAAAAAAATAATAATAAAAATATCGTTACTTCACGACACATATAATAATACACCTACGGTAAATATAAAATACTCGTTCAATTTTTCTCCTGCTATTATACGGATGACATGGCGAATTCGATAAGTATACATTTGCAATAACTTTCTATAGTTCCCATGTACGTGTATAATGTTATGTATGCCCACCGAATATTATGCATTCGTTCACGCATGAAATATAAACGGTTACTCGAAAATTAATTTCAAACTCCACATAAACACTCAGGCAATATATAAATATAAATTTAATACATTATTTATATAATATTAAATGCATAATTATAATAGTTAAAATAATATTTTAACAATAACATTTAAATTTCGATCGTATTAAAAACTCAAATTACGTAATTTTAAACTATTATTATTATTATTATTACGCTCTTATAAAAATAATATATGAATATTTCGACCGTAAACCATAATCGAGTTACCCGATCACGAACACAATAGGAATACGGAAACAAAATACAAAAACATGAAAATTAACGACAGTGCTTACTTCAATATTTTCTGTACATTTTAGGTTTCTGACATTATAGTTTTCCAATTATTATAACAATATTATCGCTAATTTTTTAGTAATTTTACTTAGGCACGCCAAATAAAACTACTGGAAAAATGACTTATTTTAAGTACAAACGAAAATTAATTTGTTATCAGAAAGCGCGATTCTCGAAAACACCACTAGGTACCTACTCAATTCCTTCTACCCAAAAATATATGTATACATACTTATAAAAGCATGAAAACATACATAGTTTTAAAAGTTTAAGTATAAGTATAATAGTATTAAAAAACGTGTACTCTAAACTCTCCAGACTGTAACCTAATACTAAACATAATATTATGGAAACTTGCCTGGGTGAAAATCCATATCCCAAGTTTCAAGGTCAAGTTGGACCGAAGAAGTTTTTTAACAACAGAAACTTGACGAATCATATGAGAATTCACATAGGTTTTTGTATTCCTGTAAAGTTTGTTTAAAAAGATTTTCGTAAATCGGCCACATAACAGTAGGTACATACGAGAATTCACATCGGTGAATAACCAAACTCATGTCAAGTTTTCCTGATGATGTTCTCCTTAAGATGATGCTACACTTGCATTTGTGGTCTCTGTCTAACAAACTGAAAATAATGGAAATTTACGATCGGCATTATTATCACAACTCTGATCACAACTTTCAACAAATTTTAATTGTAAAGAGAAATTTATCTTTTTAAATTATTGGGATTCAAGAATAGTTATATTTCTTTACAAAAAAAAAAGAACACTAAGACATAGATAATGATTTTGTCTATAAATTTGGTAATTGGTAAACTTACTCGAATATTAGAAACGACAATATTGTGATAATAATGATAAATGTAAATTTCTTATACTTTCAGTTACCTAGTTAGACGGAGACAACAAATTCGGGTCTCTTGAGTCACTACCAGTGGAAAATTGTAATCGAATAATATAGGCATTCTAACTGTACATGTATTATATTATATTTTTAAATATATTTTCTTTGTCGTAATAAACAATAATATAGGCTACTCTGTTAAAAAAGTATACATTTTAAATGATAATCTTTAAAAGTATTATTTAAAATAAATGCGTTATTTATTATAATTAAATATGTCACCGGCAATGTCGATCATTCAGGAAATGACGATAATGCCTAATTTGATCATACATTGCGGTAAATATTGTAAAAATGATGTTTCAACCGAGTTGACCATAGGTACTTCCAAAATCAATCTTGGTTATTTCGAAATACGGGATATTGTTTATTTTGTAATATTTTACAACTATTCTGTGATAATATTTAATTTGTATTTGACCGAATTTTAACTTTAATATTTTGTAAATTTATTATTTTGAAAAACTCCTCGACCTGCCAATAGGCATATAGCAGCATCTAAAAAAGCTAAAAAAAAAAACCATTGACACTACTAGAAGCAGCTGCAAGTAATATTATTTCAGGAGCACAAGGCTTCACTAGGTGTCACTGTAAAACAAAATTCAATTACAAAATAAGTATATGCTCTTACACCAGGCAGTGTCTAGAATTTGTAATTAGAAATGCCATCACTCTCCCGTGTGAAAATTAAAATGGAAAAAAAAGCTTATTAAAATGATAAAATAAAAATTCATAATAATTATATTTTTGAATTTATTTTATTTTATCATCATTGCCTACAAATTTTAGGAATTAACAAAAATTTCCTGAGCGATCACGTTAATACCTATCCGAATTAGGCGTTAACGTCAATGCCTGATTATCAAAATTGCCGGTAACATGTACATTTATATAGATATTTTTTATAGAATGATTGTACATTGTTTTTTCATATGCCAAACACAAAACAATTAACCGTATAATAGGATGAATAATAGAAAAAATACGTTGGTAACTTAATAAAATTAACTATATAAATATTCTTATTTTTTGTAGTAAGTACAATTATTCGGATATCATTTCCATTTAAAGGACTGGTAGTTTAATATTTCTCGACTTCGTGAAAAATTGGAACACAGGAAACAATATACATAAAGCTAGCATTGAGTGTATAATTCTCATGTCATAAGTCATATAAAATTGAGTTCATGAGAATTCATTGTCATAATTTGATTTTTTTTTTTTTTAGTGACCACGTTCGAGTTCATATTATATAATATAAATTAAATTAAGATGAGAAAATGTTCATAAATATAAATAGTTAGAATTATTTGAAATAATTGTGTCGGTTCTTATGCTTAAAAATTTACATTTTTATGTATATATATTTTTATTTATAATATTACATTTTTGGGTTGCTTGTTGTCATGTCAATAATACAATAGTACGCAATTAAATAACAATATTATTATTTATATCATATTGATTTAGATTTTTATGTGTCGCACATAAAAATTATCGCTCTCTAGTAGTAATAATACAAAAAAAAAAAAAATATATATATTATTGTAACATGATAAAATTCATTTAAATTCTGAGCGGAGTGAAGAAACTATTGATTTTGCAACGATGGTTATTTTTTTTTTCTGTGAACAACTTTTCGACCGAGTAGGAGTTTTAGAGTTCGTATGTTTTCGGTAGCAAATTGCTTCTAGTCGGTTCTGTGTACACGATATTTTTCGATTCTTTCATGTAAGTTTGTCTAAGCTGGAAAAAACACTAACTTCTATTCAGTATATTAATATGTACTGTACTTAAGATTGAATGGTGTATGTATACGGTGTAACTACTTGCTTTTTTTTTTTTTTTTATAGGATATATGAGACACATGGGTTTTATTTTTTATTTAACGCCAAAAATTATAATAAAATAAAATATTAATAATATTGATCCCCCGGGCAGCTAGTACATTTTATTTAAAATATATTTTAAAAAGTTATTTTTGATGGTAAACGAACTCTATAGTTTTTACGTTGGAGAAGTAATTTAATTATACCCCCTCCCCTCATCTAAAAAAATACACGGCTCAGAATCGTATTTATCGAATGATTTCAAATCTAAAATAATAGTTATACATTTTCCTGTCCGAGGATCGAAGTTACGACTGATAAATTTCTACCACCTATATTCATTGGCGGTTCTTGATAAACGATGAGGGAGGGGGGCAAAAAATGTTTTTTTTCATTTATATTTCATACATACACTTTACTTCTAGGTTTCTAAATATAAGTTTAAACACCATTAATTCCCGTTCAGGGCTGTACCGAGGGAGGGGGGTTTCTTCGAAAAGCAGTGGGCAAAATCAAGTTTTATTGGAAAATAGCAAGATTTAGTCGGAAAAATACGGAAAAAGTTGATTACTTTGTTTTTTTTCTTTTGCTTATTTTATATTTTGAAGATAAGTATTATATTATTTTTTTCACATTTTGGCCCCCCCCCAAAAAAAAATCTTTCTAAGACAGCCCTGTCCTCGTTGTTTTCGGGCCACTATTTTAGATTCTGAGTGTAATATGTTTTACAATGATGTATATAAATTTTCTACCAGAAGGGTGCTCTGATCTTTAAAAGCTTACCCTGTTTCCGGTAGGGAGCAAATTGCATCTTGTCGGTACTTTAAACAAGTCATTTTTCGATTTTCTCAAATGGTTTTAATGGGTAAGGAAAAACTTTTAAAAAATGATAAAAGAATTTAAAAAATATGATTTTGTCAAATCGAAATTTTTTAATTTCTTCGGATATCAAAAATCAGTACAGACTATTTTTAAACAACAACTATTTGTTATTTACCTCAATGCCAGTGGTTTAGATAAAACATTGGAATCATAATTGTTTTTTTTTTGAATAATTTATTATAGACTAAAGTCATATATATAAATAATGCAACCAATAAAGATTTTTATAAAAATCGACAAGGAGGGAGGGTTAGAATCACCTATCACCCCTTCCCCGTAAAACCGTCACTGCATATATCACACTCAATGTGCGAAGTGCTTGCATGGTTTCTTAAATTTTACATTTTTTTTTCTTTTGAAGCTAATAATCGGCACCTACTATTTACTACAATAAAAAAAAACGAAAATAAATAATATATACAATATATATACGCATAACTGAACCCTAAAATCAATGTTCCCGTTTTGCGCTACTTATTAGTTTTTCTAATCATTTACCTATCGAATGTTAAAATACGGTTATCAGATGTATGGTAATAGTTATACAAAAATATTGGGTATATTGTGAATTCTCGCGTTAATTATTATTGTTATCTTTATGAGTAAAATACTAGGCACTTTTATTATTCGAGAGCTACATTATCATTAAAAGAAGATTTATGAAATTCTATAAAAATAAAAACATGTACCTATATATTCATGGAAAAAAAATGCACACATATTAAATTTAGAATATAATAAAGACCTTTGATAACCTTTCGGGTAATATAAGACATATGTTTTTTTTATTTTATTACGAAAAATTGAGTTCAATAACTGTTATCATATTATTATATAATATATATTATATTATATAATAATATACCTATAGGTATGCGAATTATCTATATTGTATTATATGCAAGCGTTTTACATAAGCATATCGTAATTAATTTATGTAAATAGATTTACATAGATATATTAATTAAAAGTAATAATTTGCCATTAGAGTAATACACACATTTTTTTTATAAATATTATGTAAAAAATAAAATTAACCTAGTCAGTTTAGTGAATTGAAGGTCGTATTATGATACTACGCGCGTCTGAACTTTCGAAATTTTCCTATAAATTGGACCGAAGTGCCTAAAAAAAATACACATATTATTTGCTCTACTTTTTTCATTGTAATAAATAACAAACATCGCGTCATAATACACGAAACTGATATAGACTATATATATCGTTTGAATAATACACCTAAATGGACTGACCTTCAAGTAAAACATAAAGGTAGCATGAAGGAAACGATTAATTCTTCACTGGATTTTTCAATGATATTAAACGTGATAACTATACTCTAACAGGATCGTTATCAAACTGTTGTTTAAAATGTTAAGAAATGATCATATTCATTACAGAGAAAACACCGAACATAGAAAGCCGGATGGAAAAATTATGGTCCAAATTTGTCGTATTCGCCAGAATGTGCTCCGAACAGTGATGATGTCGTTTTTATATGTGCAGCATAGGACACTGAATGTTTTTTTTTGTTTTACAATTTGATCATAAATGGCAAAAATTATGAATAATTATAAATTTTGATCGAATGAATGCGTTTCCAGAAATACATGACAACCAGAATAAGAGTTGTATAATGATTATTATTTAAATACTATCCAGTTATATAGGTATAAAATAATATCTATATACGTACGAGTGTTATTGTGATTCACAAGTATAATGATCGCGAAGTTCCAATATAATGTAAAAGGACAATCCGCGCTTTAAAATCTGTATATTTATAAAATTGAAAATAATTTTTTTCAACAAAATTATATCTTGTTTTAACTGTCTTGGAAATGCATCCTGCGATCGAGAAAAATCTGATCTAGAAAATAATGCATTCTAATAATATTACTCATACGTTAGTTCTTAACAATATTCCATAAATTCCATGTAGGTATAGTATAATATATTATATAGGAACGACATCACTATACATTGTTTGGAGTGCATTCTGCCGGATGCCACAAATCCTGAACACTTTAATCGACCCAGTTGCACGTCCTTTCTCTAATCCTCTAATGTTCGAGGAATGAATGACGGCGTAGTCCACTTAGTTTAATATAATATATTACTACGTCCGTAGATAGGTGTGAATAAAAAATATTATAATATTATCGGCGATTTTTAGATTGTAAAGCGAACAAACACTACAACGCACGAGCGTTCAAATCCAAGGCTGGGCAAGTTAACGATATTTTTTAACTCGTTAAGTTAAGTTAATTGAAAATAATATAATCTAAGTTAAGTTAAAAGTCACTCGTATATTTTTTATTGACTTTTAAAGTTAAAAGTTAACTTTGGAAAAAAAAAGTAACTTAACTTAGTTAAAAGTTAAAATTTCCTAATTAGGAAAAAAAAGTCGATATACCTATTATATCGTGAAAAGGTAAAAAAGGATGGTTATTCTTTACGCTCAAAAAAACTACTCGGGACTTCTTCTGCCTG
>JAIPRL010002450.1:0-10399 GCA_025469235.1 Pemphigus obesinymphae | reverse complement strand
TTAACTTAGTTAAAAGTTAAAATTTCCTAATTAGGAAAAAAAAGTCGATATACCTATTATATCGTAAAAAGGTAAAAAAGGATGGTTATTCTTTACGCTCAAAAAAACTACTCGGGACTTCTTCTGCCTGAAAAAGTGTATACGTGTAAAAATAAAAATACAACACGTCATTTTAAAACCAATGCATAAATAAGAAATCAGAAAATAACTTCTGACTGCCAAGGTACCTACATTATTGTTTGATTCACACTAATGTAGTGTAAAATAAGCAGTACCTACTACTTCAATATATTTTCTATACTGAATGCACATAAATACCAGCCTCCATGTAGTTAAAAAGACCGGGCTCAGCCCAATATTCGTGAACGGCCAACGTCGTGGCGTGTGAGTGATTGGTACATCGATTCTTAACGATTACGTACTTGCTATAATGCTAGGTACCTACTAAAATTGCGTATAAGTACCAAAAAGTAAAATCCCATTCAAAAATTTGCATTGTTCTTCGAGCAAAATTCAACTTAATTTAGATACTTTTGTATAAAGTTAACTTGAAGTTAACACGTTAATTTTAATAAAAAAAAAGTAACTTATTCAGTTAAAAGTTAATCTGGAAAAAAAGTAACTCGTTAAGTAACTTAATTAAAATTAACCTAAGTTTTTAACTTATAAATTATAACTTTAACTCGTTAATGCCCAGCCTTGTCCAAATCTAGAGAGAAGGGAGTTAAAATTTCTCAAACATTTCGTAAGAAATCGATGTTTTGTAATCTTTAAGGGAAAATATTTTTTAGTTAATTTTTTAGCGCATACATTTCTATGCTATAATCGACTAGCACGATTTATCCGTTTATTGCACGTTATTTGTTTTAGATATTACTTGTGGTTGGTACCCGTTATATCGTTCGTGATACCGTCTGCGGTCCCGTATTTGTTTTGGAACGAACGGCTTTTGTACTCTTTCATCGTGGTCGGCGTCACGCGTTACATGTTATCGTTACACTTCACGTGGCTAGTGAACAGCGCTGCTCACATTTGGGGTACGAAGCCATACGACAAGTAAGTACGAATCTGTATTTAAGGATATTTTAATAAATTCAAAAATTTTTAAATATACTCTTATAGTATAAGCCGTACTGTTATACACTATAATATATAAGTAATAAATTTATAACTTTCAACGGGACATATACTATCCCGTTTATTTCACGTCTTTTTTTTTTTATTTTATTTAAATGCCATTTTGGTAAGGTAAAATAATAATAAATTGGAAAATTAAAATTTTTTTACTTGATTTTCATCAAAATTAAAATTGTAGATATAGCGAAAAAAATATGAAAATAAAATTGAAAAATTATAATTTTTTTTAAACATTTTTTGGCTTGTTTGAAGTTTAAAGCATTTTTGATTTTGTAAAATTATTTTCAACTTATATAGTAAAATTAGAATGGCGATACAAAGATCGTGTAGAAAAATGTCAAGTTTTTTAATTTTCATAATATATATGGACGACCCCACTATAAGGTTTTACGATGAAACTTCATTTTTTTTTTTTTACTTTTCTTTTTCTAAAAACGACTTTTTGACTAGAAGACTTGACCCAATCGCTATATAAATGTGTACTTAACAATTTATTATTGCATGATCTCAATATTTGATTAAAATTGTATTGTGAACTGTTCTTGATCAGAAGATTTTTAATTATTTAACGGAAGAAAATTATACCTATGCCTCCTTAAAAAAAATTTTTCACATATTAATAATAATGATAAATAAAACCGTTGAAAATGTACTCTCCATGGGATAATGAAGCACATCAATTTCATATTACAATTTTCATTTTGATGTGAAAACTACTTTTCTGCGATTAGTAATTTCAGTATACCTACTACGCTTTACGCATAAAGCCAAACCTTGTTTCGTACGACGTCCTTTTAAGATATAGTTTGATTCTGTAGAGTTCCTTAATTGTAATTATTAATATTATTTAATTATATATAATTAAATTTATATATACAATTATATATAATATAATTAATATATATAATTAAATTATTAATTAATAATAATTAATTTAATCCTAAATGATTTACAAAAATAACATAAATTTCACTCTATTCGTGAATAATAACCGAATATTACAGAGTAAGTCTTAACACCCAAAACTAAACATTTTAGAAAGATAAATCTAATAGTAATGATAACTTCGTGATAATTAAATTAAAATGTAGAACGTTTTAAATAAAATAATTCAACTTTAAACTCCCGATTATTACATCTTTTTTATTATAAATTATATAATATGTTTTCAAGTTTTTGGAATTAAAATTAAAAATTTCCTCAATTAAACTTAAAGACTATTGATATTTTTGAAACCAAAACGAGAAACATTATTTCACGACTACGAAATACGATATTCGATGAAAATGTCTATAGGTACTATTTTTTAAAGGAAATAAGTTCATTTTTTTTTTTTCAAAATAACTTTATCGTAATTTTCTCTTTTTAAGTAGTTTTTCTTGGGTTTTTTTTTGTTTAATGAACAGAATAATTAAAAAATAAAACCTTTTAAAGCTAAAACAGTGTTCTATTTCTATATAATCTGATAAATGAGGTTTTGAAATATGAAACTTTTTAAATACAGCCTCTTCTAACCAAAAGTACAAAGCGGAAAACACACATCACCGTATAATTATATATATCCTATATATAGGCACTGTGATCTAGTGATCTGTTTTCTTTCGGAAAAAAAAAACATGTTTTGTTATTATTATACATTATATACTTTATAGTCAAAGAAAACACAAATTATGTTTGTAGTAATAATAACCATTTAGTTATTTTAATAAAAATTTATTAATTAAAATTATTATATTAATTTCAATATAGACTTAATTATCTTCATAAATATTTAGCTATATTTTAATTTATATTATTTACATTTAAATTATTATTTAATAATGATTTAGGACATTTTCTCCTTTTCTTGGTGTAAATGTTATATTATATAGATTCCAGATAGGTAGTTAAAATGTTTTTTAAAAAAACTTTCTAAAACTGAAAACAGAAAATTATAAATACCTTATAGATATTATCTATATTATTATATAGATTATATAGTTTTATCTAATTTTACAATGTTTAAACCAATTCATAGTTAATCAATAAATCGTAATTTTATATTATCATGAAAAGTTAATGTTGCATAGGAAATTTCACTAAATAATAATTATTATTTATTGCACATATGTAGTCATATTAACATTGTAATATTAGATAAATATTGGGTACTATTACATTTCATTAGCACAGTTGATAAAAAAATGAGTCAATTTTTATTACATAAATCATTTTATAGAAAATAATTTTTTCTTTGATATTGTAAGAATATAATATGCCGTGTGATATATACGCCGACGCTATCTGTCCAATAAATTATACACTTTCACGAAAAAGTAGTTCTACACTTCCATAATAAGTTAAAATAATATTATTTCTAAAGAAAAATCATTATATATTCTGAAATTTTAGGAAACATGTTTGTGCTTTGTAGTTGCTTAATACAAAATTATTACAATATGCTTTTTATTAAACCGGTTTTTATAGAACATATTCATCTATTTTTCTTTATAAATATGTTTATAAAAAAATTTTATTGTAGGAAGACAATAAAATATGTACTTATAAAATATCAGTTTAAAACTTATTGAAAATATAATATTGGTTGATAATGATATACACACAATTTCTAACAAAAATATTGTTATTTAAATACGTCGTAGAGTCATAAAGTTCAACCGGAATTTAGATGACATTATATTATAATTATTGACATTGCCATGCACTATTTTTAAGGCTTTTATATAGGCAACTTATCAAACAATTAATACCATAGAAAATTCTACAATTTAATAAACATTTTAAAGTACCTTTTTTATCAATAGTCTCGTAATATTATTATCAATAACAATATTCTTTCTCAGATAATTATAATCTAAAGATTTTTACAGTAAAAATAAATAACATCTTCGTATATCGCATTTTATGGCATTCATAATGTTATTGTACATTATTAATATTTTGATATATAAAATTACAAATTAAAAACTGAACATTTCCTAATTTTCGTCTGAAGGCATTTTGTGGAAGTGTATTAGATCTGTAATAATTGGTTCTAAAAAAGTTTTATAATTTTCGATTGCTCATAAATACACATTAAATTACTGTCAACTTTAAACTGATAGAAAAATGATTTTTCCACGATTATTCCCAGCAATTATTATAGTAATTATTGGAGTACAAAACTTTTCTGAATAATATTGCGATCTAAAAAGTTAAAATACATAATAATACCTATAGTGGATAGTAATCTATTATTTAGTCCAGTTTATTTAAAATATTTAAAACATCTCGCATAAAAAATAAAAAGTAAACAAATTTCAGAAATTCGAGGAAAATGAACTATTCCGGAGGAATTTTATAGAATTTCTAATAAATTATTCATTGAGAAAATCAAAAACTAAGATTTTATCAGACTTATGATAATATGATAAAATATTAGAGAATTTTAATTAAATCTGTTTTAACTTATATATTTATTGTTTAAATAAAGGTTTCTTTTTATTAATAAGTTGATTATTTTTAACTGTTAAGTACATTAACTGTATTTTCTATTTAAAAATTATGAAAGATACATTAAATATAATACATAGACACTTATATTCTATGTCATATATTATCATAATTATTGTTACTATACGAGTACATAACTTTCGAGTTATTATACTTTATATATATATATAACAAAACTTATTGAGAATGATAGAAAAAATGTATAATAATTTGAATTGTCTATTTTTAAAAGGCTTATATTTGGATTTATGGCTTTTTCGAAAATCGCCTATGTAAAATTGAAATACTTATGTAAGAGGGCGCCACACTATGTTATTTTAAAAAGTCTTTTATTTTATTTTTCTTTACACTTATTTTATCGTCTCCTGAATATAGTTTTTTTTTTTATATATTTTTTATAATAGGATTTGAACTCTAAATTTTATTTAGGAGATAATCTCGTTTGTTTTCCATGGACATATTTTTACTGATGAAAACCATATCAATGGTACCATATTAGGAGACGTTCAAGTATTATGTCAGCATATATTATTGGCTTTTTTAGATCCCCTCATCCCCCTTGTCAGCAATTGTCAGTAAATGTCCGACAACCCCTCTCTATTAAAAAAACAAAAATAAAATTCCGAATTTTATATGAATTAATTAAAAACAAATGAAAAATTTAGTTATATATTGTAGTGTTAAACATATATTTACATTTTTTTTAAAAATTTTTTATTTTTTATTACTGTTGACGTCAGCATGGTTCTGACCCCTCCACCATCCCCCTTGTCAACAAATTTAAGCACACGACAAACCCCCTCCCCTCCCCCTAGGCGCTTACGTAATACTCGAACGCCTCCTTATCATTATTTATATTATCTCATATTATAATATTGCGTTTGAGTTCAAATAGTTCCAAAACCAATTTGGCTTTGAAAATCAATATCAGACTGGGTTCGATTTATAGGGCAAGACTGTCCCGTATTACCCGCAACTTTCATACGATTGATTTTATATAATACGTGTACGATTTGTCCACAGGAACATTACGCCCACGGAAAACCCGACGGTGGCGTTTCTGGCGTTCGGCGAAGGATGGCACAACTACCATCACGCGTTCCCGTGGGACTACAAGGCGGCCGAGCTGGGCAACTACCGGTTGAATTTGAGCACGGCGTTCATCGACGTGTGCGCCCGGCTGGGACTGGCGTATAACCTGAAAACGGCTAACGCGGTCATGGTGGAAAAACGGTCGCGGAGGACCGGCGACGGGACCAAGGAGCACCAGGGTGAAATTTGGGGATGGGGCGACGAGGACATGAAGGACGACGACAGACAAGTCGTACAAGTGATCGACTAAACGTTCGTCTAAATATTCATCTATATACATCAGTTATTCGAAAACGCACGTGATAATATCGTTGTCGTGCAACACTTTCCTCCATGCATTCCTCTACAACCTCCACCACGTGTACCTATACGAATTCTACGCGATATCCTAGTTCTTATTTTAATTTAATTTTTTTTCTACTAGATATATACTATTATTATTATTATTATTATTATTATTATTATCATTACTATCATTATAATTAGTATTATTATTATTATTATTATTATTAATATTATTATTACTATTGTTGTTTTTATACAGATTTTGAACGAATCAATCATACGAGTATTATATACCTATATTTGTATTTAATTGTCCTCATTTATTTATCAATACTATTATTGTATATTATTATAATTATTTCAAAGAACTGAATGCTATAACCTGTTTTGACATTAAATCGTTTTGTTATAGTGCCCTATTATTGTTACATACTATACATAATATTGTAATAATATATAGGATCGATGTTTTTATGTAGTCTAATTATTTATATTATACTATACTTGCAGAGTATACGCAAGTCATTGCAATTTAAAATTTAAAAAAAATATATTTCCGTATTGCGATTACTTGTCGGCTTAACATTTATTGAGGGTTTAGATTTTGGTTTCAAACGATTCGATTTCATTAAATTCTTATTTCAATTTTGACTTTGCGTATCAATTTTTATATTTTCAATTTTGATGTTAGTTTCAAAGTACTGGGTTAATCTTGATTTTTAGTTTTAGATTCTGATCCTGAGCGTTCAATGAAAAACGAAAATAACTTATAAAAACACTAAAAGTCATTTTTTCAATATTATTGTTGGAAATAGGTTATACAGTATTTTTTTTTTTTTTTTTTTTTTTTTATAGATACACATTTATATTTATGTATATTAATTTGTATGCCAAAATGGTTTAAAAAAAAAAAATAGTAAATGTTTCAAAGAATAATGTAAAAACAATATTTAAAAGAAGTTAGGTATAACTGTTATATAGAAAATAGGTACTAATGACTATTGTTACATCTTACATAAAAATGCTAATTTTGTAAAGTTTTATATAAAAACCATTAGAGTCTAGTGTATGTACATATAATACATTTATTATTATGTTGCAATTAAAAAATATATTTTATAATTATCAAAATAGAAAAAGCTGCAATTAGAAGGATGCAATTCACTCGTCGGGTAGAATACTAGAATAGGTTGTAGGTATATGAAATTTGAAAGCAACAATAAACCATTACATTGTACAAAGTGATTTCAGGGAAGCTCTGTGTACCATATATGAACTACGTAACTAAATTATTCTTAAAAAATAAATTATGAAATATTATAAAGTCACGCTTGACGACATGACATCTACACCTTAAAACACTCAAAAACTTAACTTAACCTAACTTAATATAACCGCCAAGTCGTGTGACGACCAAACAACATAAGAGTTTTGAGATCGAAAAATGATCAATTTCGAAAAACCCGTTTAGGATACTATTACGATTTCATTCCATTCTAGCAGGGCTTGAAAACGTTATTAATTTTTGCGTTAACGTTTTTCGTTTTATAACTTTTTTGATTATTTTACCGTTATTTAACGTTTTTTTACTTTTACCATACAGGATTTTTCTACCTATGAATACCGAAAATTCGTACACATGCAGCTTTTTTGAAAAATATTGTCTGACAAAAAAGTTACATTTGTAATTTTTGATTTTTTTAAACTGGTTTTAACTTTTTCCTCAGACAATATTTTTCGAAAAAGTTCCGAGGTTGCCCTCGAAAATATTCCATTCTTTAGATTTGATTATAAGTATTTATACAGTAAATTTAACCAAAACTTTGCCATTTGCATTCTACGTAATGTGATTTTGCTATATTGCCTGTTGGGTAGACGGAAACCACAAATGCGTGTGTAACGTCCTCTAAATATTAGCACTAGATCGCGTTCGAACGCACCGATCTACCGCCGATTTCGTCGTTTTCATATGGACATTAAAATACTTGTGTTTCAATTTGGCCTTTGGGTGATTACCGATTACTTTTCAATTTCATAAAACAATTATAAGGAATAAATAAGAAAAGATATTAAACAAGTATAAAAATCAATTGAAAGTAGATTTGATAATCAATTTTAATCAACTTTCAAAATCTTTATAGAATTATTGAATCAATCGCTATTTTTGTGGAAAATTCAAATATTTTTTCATAATTAAAATTGATGTACTGATTTAGATTCAATGGAATTAGAGTCTATTCCAGTACATAAATATGAATATTTTTCGTGGTTGTAAAATGGATCGTTGATATATTGTGCACGCGGATACGTGTAATAGCAACCCGTATAATTTTAATACGGATTAATAAGTTAACACTGTATGAGTATCATGTATGAGTCACACAAGAACAAAGCCTTACATAACCAACAATACTAAATTGACTAAATAATACTCCTTAGAGTCGTGTGATAAGAATCAAAAGATCAGCAAAAGAATAAGAAGTTGCCTATATAATGTCCCTTAGAAACTTGTGGTTTTGCCACACAACCGTTTTTAAGGGGGTTTGTATAGGCAATTTTTGAAATTTAAAATAAATATCTTATAATTTAAAAACAGTATTATATTTTTTTAAAGGAGTTTAAAAATATCTCCGCGTTAGTATCACTTTTTATTGTTATGTAATCGTGATATTTGTTTAAAAAATCATGTTAAACTTATCTTTGTAATTCGAGTTTTATGGGTTTCAAATTGATCGTAGATCATTTATAAAAGCACTAAATAAAGGAACTGGAACTGCTAAGGGATGGGCAACAAAAAAATGGAACTCTTCCAACTGGATTTAGTGATGTAGAAAATCGTAATACCCGTGGTACTTTGAGTATTAAAATCAACATCTGTTTCACCTTGAATATTTTTTTCTATCTCAAAAATTTGTTAAAAAAATGTACAAGTTATGTCTGTTCAATAAAGTAGTCATTATCAAAAGAAAGTTGTTCCGTTAGATAGCTTTAGAAATATGTCCATTTTTTTTGGATGGCACAACTATTATGCATTCCCACGGGACTTTAAAGGAGCCGAGCTGAGCAATTACCGGATAAATTCAAGTACCAGCTTTCATCGATACGTGCTCTCGACTCGAGCTGACGTACGATAACGGCAAGTACCAATATAGTAACGAAGCTGAATGAAAAAACCAGTATCGGCTCGAAGGACCATGCATCGATCGATGAGAAAATGAATAAAATCGAAATATATGGATGTATAAAGTTGGTTTTGATCACGATGTATTATGCATACGTTTTACGTTATAATTTTTTTTTTACTATATATAAATATTCTCAGGGCCATACCGAGGGGGATAAAGCAACCACAAAATGTATGAAATAAATTTGAAAAATTAAGTCCAATCGGTAATTAGTGTACGTATTTTGAAATTGATACGGTGATCAGCAAACTAGCAAAAAAGACATTAAAAACATTATATGTATATGTTTTCAGGAAAGTAAATGTGTCTGTAAAAATAATATAATTAGGAAGTTAGTCAATTCAAAATCTTGGAGTTTGTCGACAAAATATAAAAAAAATGTTGGCCTTTATTAAAAAAAAAAAAAAAAATAGAGTGCATTGATATTGGAAATTAATTGATAAAATAGATAGAGTGCAATATGTATATAATATTAGAAAATCCAACAAATAGTTGCTATAGATGAATTTACAGGTATAATAGAAAGGAAGGATCTATCACGTCCAAAAATATCGTAATTACGGAGATCAAAATGAGCAGAAAAATTACAATTAAGTCAAGTTTCAGTAAGTATATTAAAAATAAAGTTAAAATAAGTATTATTACAATTTAAATCGAGCAGCCTTATACGTAGATTGCAACAGTTTTAGTAGAAGCCAAATAAATCCGAAGAAGAAATATAGTTTATACTTGAGGCTGTTAGTGAATGCCGTATAATTTTTTTGACCGGGATATCATCACACAGGGATACCGTTGCGGTAATGTTGTAAAGTTGTAATAAATATGAGGTGAAGAAGTAAGGCTTGATTTTGACATGATAGGGTGTTGTTGTTTTTCGACTGAGACTTCTTAACACATGGAATACTATTAGAGTACGTGATAATAAGATCTGACTCATCAGCCTATATCAGAATATCCAGTTCTTGATGGCATGCACGTAGTTTTAACGTTTTAAACGTGTTTTACCAAGAGATGGATGAGGTAATGCAAGGAGTACAAGGAAATGAGAATATTGTAATTGGTGGGGATATGAATGGACATATAGGCTGTGATAGAATAGATTATGATAGAGTGCATGGAGAGTATGGGTATGGAGAAAGAAATGAGGCTGGAGAAAAAATACTTGACTTTGCATCAGCGTATGAATTAGCAATTGTAAACACTTATTT